>QLYP01000277.1:159367-171604 GCA_016647725.1 Nasonia giraulti | reverse complement strand
CAATATGTAAAACAGAAAAAAAACTAATGAATAAATAAACATGAATTAAAAAAAAAAATAAATAAACGTACGCATTGTTTCTTTCAAATATTCCTCAATTATTTAAAACAAAGGAAATTGCATTCAGTACTCTCAATGATGAAAGTATCAGTGATCCGATAATTTTTCTACTTAATAAACCATTTCCCTGGAAAAAACTTTCTACCGAATTGCAAAAAGAAAATACTTAGCTCAGTCACCATTATCACGGACTACTGTGAAATTAGAAACATTCTTCATGAAAATTTAAATGATGCAAAAAGAATTTTTGTAATTGGCAATTGCATACAGAAATGGCTTCAGCGATTCAAAATTTTTCCTCGCTACTACAGCTGTACATGCTTTGCATCCAGCGCTTTGAATTTTCACACGCGCTCTGTCTTTAATCAGCTGCATCATAAATCTAAAAAATTATCTTTTTCCTGGCAAAACACAGCTTACACCCTCGCATTTCCAACACCAGCAGGTCATCTCTCAAATCTAAGCGAGCGAGAGAGAGCCGCTGCTCTCAGTATACCAGCTAGCGAGAGCCTCTGCTCTCAGTATACTAGCGATCCAGAGGGAAGGGAGACTCAGATCTCGTGAAGAGGGGATCTTATACTCAGCTGAGTGATTCAGCATCCTATAGGCATACCAACTCACTTGAGAGAAGGGAGACTCCGCTCTGGAGAAGGAAGGCCCACAGCGAGCGAGAGTAAAGGGAGACTCTCGAGGAGAGGCGCCTCATGCTTATACACGGACCGGCGTACCAAATCATCCCAGGCCGAGTGATGCAGTATCCTATAGGCATACAAAATCACTCGAGAGAAGGGAGACTCGGGGCTGGAGGAGGGAGGCCCTATGCTTATACACGGGCCGGCGTACCAAATCACCCCGGGTGATCCAGTATGCCTATGATCTGGTATGCCTATAGCCTAACTATTGATGAATCAGCAAAAATTAACTACGATAAATACACATGCATTAAAGATTTCATCGAAAATGTTTTTATTAAAGCTTGCCAAATTGTTAAAGAAAGTGATCAAACAAGTGAAAGAAACGCATTTTATAATCCTGAATTTTGTGAACAATTAATGGAACTATACATGGAGTTTGTTGTATGGTCAAACGTAATTCAAGAAATATGTAACATTAAAACTATTTCGAGTAAATATACTATGTTAACAGAAAATTATAAAATTAATTTTGATGATTATTTAGCGTTGAAATTGAATTTAAAATCCCCAAGGTTAAATCAATATTTATTAAAGAATATTGATTTTGAATATGAACAGCTAGCAACATGTAGAAACTATATTGACCGGAAAGGAACTACAAAAAGTAAACAAAATTCATTAGAATATAATTATATGGATTACGAGGAAAATTGGATGGGTCTTAATAATTATAGAGCAAACCGTAAACATGAAAGTGACTCAGTTCATCCAGTTCTGATGGCGACAGTGATGAAATAATACAAGATGATACTGATTTTGATATTGATTTTGAAGGTGAAAATTTAAATATAAGTGCACTAATCGACTCTGTTTGCATGGAAGATAATACTCTACAAAATGATAATTTAATGTCCGAAGCTTTGATTCCATCTGCTTATGAATATGTCAATGATAACAAAGCTCAAGGTAATGGAGATATACATTATTTAGAGAATAAAAGTTAGAAAATGACATAAGTCTTGTAAACAGTATTGAACACGATCAAACTGTTGAAAGCAACTTAATAGAAAACGATATAATTGAGATTCAAAAAGAAATAGTGGAGAATAAAGAACCTGAAAAAAATTCATCGACTGACAAAAAAACTGTTCAAAGAGGAAAATTTCTTAGACCTTGTGAGGATATTTATGTTTTACAACAGAAACCTAAAGGATATACTACAAAACGTAAATTAATAAAATACAGTAATCTATCTGTATCCACCAAAAATTATAAAGAAAGGAAAATTCTTGCTACATCAAGCCATTTTGATAGTATTGTCGAACTTTTTACTTCAGCTTATTTCACCATTCAGAAATTTCAAGATTTCATAGCTGAATCCACGAATTATCCAATGGAAGAAATTAGTCAAGAATTTTTCAGTGTTCTCCAACAATATATCCAGAATTTCAGTAGTAGAGAGTTACATAGTTCTAGAATAAAATTTGTTGCTAAAGTTTGTAATTCTACGAATAATAAATTTTGTTGGACCAAATCTATTGGTGAATTATATGACAAAACCATGTCATCAACCATTATTGAAAAGTATCAGTGCCAGCAGTGCAATTTTGTTACGTATCGTCATGCAAACTATATCAAAATGTCTACAATAGAAATAATATCTGAAAACTTATCAGAAAATATTCTAACGCATCTTCATGTACCAGATACGTGTGATACATCTGGTAATAGAATTTTTATAGCTGATATCAGTTTTAAAAATGTTATATGCTTTGACATCGAAAACGAACAAAAAATAGTACATCCTGTCTGGTCGGCTTGAATAAATTAGTACCACAAATTTCAATCCAGCAACAAAGATTCATATTAATAGGAATAATAGGATTTGAAGAGCCAATTGGAGAACATACTTCAAGGCATTATTTCGCATGTTGCAGAACAGTTCAAGGTCTTTGGCTGAAGTACGATGATACTGAAGCATCAACCAAACCAATAAAAATAAATAATAGAGCAACAATAAATGGAGCAGTACTCCTTTACATTGAATACGATAACAACCCATAATACAAAAAAAGGTCATCATATAGTTAATATTAGTACTTCTGATATGAAGTTTAAAAATATTTAAATCTTTATTTTAGAAATTACTAGAGATGTTTCCGTAGTTATAAATGTCGAACACCAAACAAAGTTATTTTTGAAGACGTACTCATCAACGAACTGTTATTATACTATAACATAAAGCTAAAAAAACGGTAATGAAATCAGAGCATGCTTACATTGAAAGAGAAGATTCAAAAAGTGCGCCTTGCTACCTTATTAAGCTCAGCTGATAAGAATAAGGAGAGGATGCAACTGCCAATATCTACCAACAGTGCTTTCATTATTCGTGACAGCAGATTTTCTCTCAATCTGATATACGTCCTACACTTTACAGATTTAAGACTTCTCTATCTTGTAAAGTTCAAAGATACTCAAGAAACAGAGATCCTAGCTTCTACTTTTGCCAAGTTTTAATTTCTCCCAGCAGCGAAAGCTTTGCTGAAGTGAAGCTGCAAGTATATAAACCAGCCATCATCAGTGATAACTCCACTCATTCACTTGTCAGTGAACGTCAGCCTGTGGAGCAACACTGTGATGCTGTTTTAGATTTTACAAAATAATCTGAGAGGATCTCAATTGCATGAAGCTGCTACCGATTATGTATCCATTATAAGTATTAGAAGAAGAGATACTCAGAAAAAGAGATCCACATACTGGAGATCCAAATGTACCCATACAGTATTAAATCTATATTAAATCCATATTAAATCTAGAGCAACATTATCATGTATCGATAATATTGTTATAAAAAGCATTTATGAATATGTCAATAAAGAGTACATAATTATGACCACAATAAAGGCTTTTTACTTCAAAAACAAGAGCAATTGAAAAAAGTTAGATAAATTTTTATAATATAACATTCTTAGGTTTCTAGTGCTTCTTAGGAGCTGTGAGAATCAGATGTTTTCTTCTCAGCAACCAATTTTACTCCTCTGGCCTTTGTGTGCTGCGTCAAATAGTAAGCTGACCTGTAAATAAAAAAATCTTATAATACCTTACCACAAATGTTGCAATATAAATATGATCATGTGTATTATTTACCTGTCAGCGCATTTAACGCACTCAATTCCCAACCATAACAAGTCAGAAACTCTGCATTCCAGCAGTTACATGCATTATGAGCCATTTTATTTCCCACGTGCTGCCTATAAACCTCTGCTTCTAAAATTCATTTGTATATTTTCATGTATTTTACCTATAAAAAGAAATGTTCATATTGCGATAGCAGAAAAACCCATTTGTATGAAATCCAGTTGTATAAGGCAGTTTTGAGGTTATAGAGGAGGATGCTTCTCAATATATTCAACATTTATTACATCTTCAAGAGAGACACCTCTTTCTCCAATATGCTCAGCCAAAGAGATCCGAAGAAAGCCATTAATCGATAAAAGACCTGCAAGCCATCAGATACTGATATGATACTCCGTATCCTGGCATGGCAGTCTGCTTACCAGCTGTTGAAATCTGCGCACTACGACAGTACTTGGTTCTGGAACTGCAACAGAGACAAGAGACTTAGCATCCTCTTCTGTAGAAAGAGGCATTATATAAAGACCATGCATGGATTTTGAAGAATACAATTTTTTTCCGGTTACAACCTATGCCTTATGTCTTTCAAATGCTCATGCTCAGTTGTTATTTATACAGCGTACCATTCTGAAAGAAAAAACAAACAAATTTTCTTGATTATCTGATCACTGTATAGAATTAAATAAAACCAATGAAAAAAAATTAATACCTGTTGGCATTTCATTGAGCATGGACACAATTGTTGCTGGATCAAAGAGATCACCATCAAGATCTTTCATGCTTACTATCTCAACTAATGGTTCTGAGAAGATTTCCTGACGCAGATTCATATCCTGCATTCTGTGCATTGCGCAGGCATATTCCATGCGATGTCATGAGAAGAAAGCAAGCCTTAATATATATTCTCCAAGCTGTAAATATAATACAATATATAAGACGATGAATAGCAAGTATAAAGTAGTTCTTTTAGTGAATCCATACATTGATACCATGGAGGATTATTTAAATGATAAAGAAGTTAATAAAAGTTGTTACCAGTATTAAAAAATTGTCGAGAACAGTATTATTTCAAAATGCCTTTTACAACTGATGGTGTTGCACACCAAATTCAAGTAATACCACTGACAATCAATGAAGAAATGTTACAGTTCTCGATTTACTATTTGATTTTTTTAGTTTTAGGAAAGATTGAAAGCATACGTCAACTGGTTCAGGAAATTGAAAAAGCTCGCAATCATTTTGAATCAACTTAAATAATATAACTAAAATACATGAAAAAGTCTATCAAGATGAGAAAATTCACCCTACTATCAACAGAAATTTAAAGGCATTTACAGTTTAGCAGTTGTAGATGCTCAATAAGAAGATTTGCTGAGAAAAGTTTTGGAAAAGATAAACGAAATCAGATCAATCAGAAGTGAAAGGATCAGAGTATACCTATAGGTATGTTTCTACTGCAAATCCAATGAGAAATGTTTGACAATTAAAAAGCACTATAAATTAGGATACTAAGGATTGATTAGGACAAAAAACGAATGATAAAAATATAAAATTAAGAAGTTAAATTTTGATGAAACGTGCTTCGAATTATTAATTTACCTCCACTACAAGAATTATTATCTTCAGCTATTGTAACGTTAAGCACAACAATTTTTGATAATTATATCTTCTACAATATACAAGGAGAAAATTGATGTCTTACTCTCAATCTAACGAAGATTGAAGATACTCTCGTATATGTACACTACTTTATTTTTTTTAAGAAAAAATATTTGTTTCCTTTTGCCGATTACCTATAATATACAGAAAACACAAAGAATCAAATCTCATAAATTTACAATAATAAGACATTACATAATCCAAAATTATACTTATCTGATAAATAAAACTAAGTGAGCACTATAAACAATGCACAGCATAAAAAATCTAACGATATTAGCAAGTATTTACACTGCAATATTTATATTAAGTCAAGTTTATTGACCGAGTCCAAACATTTTGATCAGCTGGCCGCTGGCGCAGCTGATCTCGTACATATAGAACCGACGGTATAGTTGAGATATGGAATACGAACCACCTGGAAACAGTACGCTACTGCCAAAAAATAAATTTATTTATAACTTAATATTTATAACAATTCATGCAATTTTAATTATATTTTTGAAACCGGCAATTAAATTGAAAACGATTTGCGGTGGTTTCAATGTATTTGGTAGTAATTGTTACGTCTAAATAGTAGTTTTTTACATTTCCCGCGGCGTAAAAAGTTTTTGATTTTTCATAAAAAAAACTAAACAATCCGCAATTTTTTAACTAGCGGTTATTAATGTTATTAACGATTCCGCAATTAACTATATTTTTTTTATAACGATTAGTGCAAATTGCTCGCGGTCTTCGCGGAGCTGTGGAAGTGAGCGCGGCGGCGGCCGCGCGGTGACGAGTGAGGGAAACCGTTGCTAAGGAGGTCGGCGACGGCTGTGCGAGAAAAAGGGGAAGCGGACGCGATTTGAACTATTTCCGCAGAATCTGATGATGCACAGCCCGAACTTAGTCGGTACAGCTGATTACGAGCTATCGAGAGGTAGGTGCAAAAAAATTTCTAAAAAAAACTAGAGACCGCTTTTATAGCACAGAACGTGCTTCCTCTTGTTTCCGTTGCGTGAGCGGTGATTAGAAATGTTGTATGTGTACAACTGTCCAAGTCTCTACGCCCGGTTTTACTTTTATTAGCTGAAAAGAACGTAGGTCTAAAGCCCCGTAGAGGTAGCGTAATTTTGGACCATAGCACACGAGACAGCATACTTCCGCTTGCCTTCACCGCAAGGGCGTAAGGTTTTAAAGTGGAATAAAACGGCGTTTTAGCAAAATATCCTAAC
The DNA here is from genome assembly GCA_016647725.1 of Nasonia giraulti. NCBI lineage: Eukaryota > Metazoa > Arthropoda > Insecta > Hymenoptera > Pteromalidae > Nasonia > Nasonia giraulti. Next base: position 164,898 of record QLYP01000277.1, on the reverse strand, counting down.
TTTATACCAGACTTTTTCATATCACAGAATATTCCATGACCTAATTCCTTTTCCTTCATTTCCAGATTTCTTCGATGGCCTGGGCATTCTCCGATCACAGTAAATTGAAAGCAGCAAAAAACTCTATTCTGATTCCAACTTTTAAGGCTTTCTTTAAAGAAAATTTTGACCGAAATTCCAGAAAACGGCGGGTTGTTGTCTGCGGGCATCGCCGCTGCGAAGCTATCTCAAACACAAAAGCTTTTTTAGGTAGTGTGTCGCGTTAAGGGCTCGCGCAACCTCGCTGCACGAAACACAAGCTCTTTTCCTCACCAAAGATTGGAAAAACAGCAAGATTTTTGAAGTGATAACTTCTTATAGGACGGTGAACCTACAATGTTTGTAACTTCTGGAATGCGTTACAGTGATATCTATAGGTATACTGGTATAGGGCTCTTAGCTCTTGACCCGGCAGGCCCCCTTCTCCGTGCGCAAAGCTAAATATAACTTTTCTCTCTTAGGACCTTATACATTATCTCCGGGCGCAGGAATAAGAATATATATATATATATATATATATATATATATATATATAGCTATACTGTTTTCGGACCCCCTCCCTCTCCGAGCAATACCTATAGATTTAGTCTCTTATGCATACTATACCGCATTACTTTGCTCACGCTTTCCTTCACTGTCTTTCTCATTCTCTCTGTACTCCTCGTTGGTATATCGCCTTCTACAGACAGTGATACTGTGTATTTGTTATCGAGTGTCATATGAATTCTTAAATGTATAATTGTGAAAATAATTGAGTCAGCTCTATCGGTACTTCGAGGAGGGTAGATTACCGATCGGCACAGCTGATTCGGACACACGCCAATTTCGGTTATCAATTCAGAAGGATTAAGTAGTATTCGATATAGAAGGATTGCCATACGAGATCGTGTTTGTACGGAATAAATTTTATATAGTCACAACCAATATTAACGTAGTAGATGGGCTTGCGAACGGTGCAGTTGGAAAATTAGTTTACATTGAAACTAACGATCAAAATGAAATTACACGTGTATGGTTGCACTTTCAAGGTTCACCAAAAACTGGACAAAAAATAAGACTAAAAGCTGCTGCTCACATAACTAAATATAATATCCATCCTCAAGCGGTGTCAATAGACCGAAGAACTGCAACTGTTTACTTCAATAGTAATAAAACCATTATTGCAAAAAGAAATCATTTCCCGTCAGTATCAGCATGCTACTTTGAAAAAATACTTCTTTATTTGTATAATCCTTTCTAAAAATTATATTCATTTGAATAATAAAAAGTTCAATTTTAAATACTTTCTACTTAAATCAAGTTAAGTTATCACTTCTGCCGGGCATCCCGAGACGCACACATTTTTTTTCTGCTGGCTTTTCTGCGGCCAAGATCGAGCGATCGATGAATCTTTTCTGGGTGACACGTGAAGGGCTCGCACGGCCTCGCCGCAGAAAACACAAGCTCTTTTTCTTACCAAAAGCTCTTGTGTTTGAGATATTTTCGCAGCAGCGATGCCCGCAGACAACAGGCCGCTGTTTTCTTGAATTTCGGTCAAAATGGAGCGTTTTTTTTATCAGCCCGGCCATGCAAGCTACCCGTGCGACGTGTGAGTGGGGAAAGATTCTCTTATCGCAAGATCCTTACTTACCACGTCCACTCCGACAGAGGAGCCCCTGCGATTTTTGAAAGTTTCGCGCTAAAACAAGTGTGGGTTTCGATCGGTGAGGCAGTGCAAAATCTGCCGCTTGGGAGACGATTTGTCGAGGCGACGCTGTGATTTTGCTTGATAGCGATTTTAAAGTAAGAGAAGATTCTTTGGCTCAGCTCACTTTTACAGAAATCTTAGTAGCGCGGAACAGCGAATTAATATGAGTTGCCGTTCGCCGCCGCGAAAACGTCAGTTAATGTGTAGAATTTTTCCAGAAAACGAGCAGGGTCCCTCTGCCGCAGATTTTCCAATGCTAAGGCAGAGTAGCTGTGTACAACGTGCCACTTCGCCGTGGAGCCATTTTAAGCACAACAAGTTTTTTAATAATAAACAGATACTGAGTAATAACAACTGATACTTACTTAGACATTTATTTCTATCAAATTTTTTTTAAAGAAAGCCTTAAAAGTTGGCATCAGAATAGAGTTTTTTGCTGCTTTTAATTCACTGTGATAGGAGAATGCCCAGGCCATCGAGGAAATCTGGAAATGAAGGAAAAGGAATTAGGTCATGGAATATTCTGTGATATGGAAAAGTCTGGTATAAAGATAGGATATTCCCGGCTGATAATCATATGATACTTTCGACCGATACTTAGTAATTATATCATTCTTTGTACTGTTGATTTGTAAGTTGCATCGAGAGTTTATTTATTCATAGATATTACATTGAAAAATCCGGACTTGTGGAGATTTGAACCCTGAACCTCAAGATTATGAAGCAAGCGTTTTACCACCGAGCCATCGTGATCTTTGATATTGTCGATTACTTTAGTAGAATGAAATAGTCATTATAAATTACGCGTCCTTGTATGTTTTATTTATTATTACTCAATTAGTATTAGTGTACCGACGAAGTTCGGGCTGTGCGTCGAAGCACAGACTCATTTGAAATTAAAATGCAAGAGCTAGATAACCTGTAAATAGGTTACGTTTCGATCTGCGTTGGGCTACGCACCTCCTAGCATTTCTCAAATTGCAAAGATTTTGCTCATGGAACATTAGTTTTTGGCGCAAGCCAATCATCAGACTCTGCGGAAATAGTTCAAATCGCGTCCGCTTCCCCTTTTTCTCGCGCAGCCGTCGCCGACCTCCTTAGCGACGGTTTCCCTCACTTGTCACCGCGCGGCCGCCGCCGCACTCACTTCCCCTCACGCGCTTCTCCACCTGGCGCAGTGGTAGGGGGATTTTCTTTTCCTGACTGGGAAATTAAAAAGTGGAGAAAAATTTTGCGGACCAATTCTCCTGGACTTAGTTTTTCACGCTGATCACGGTGGTACCAAAATTATGTATTGAAAATTATGTATTGATTTAGAATCACCCTCTATATATAATCATATGAAAATATATAAGTATATAGACATTTATTGTGTTAATAAAATTAACATTTTTTTTACGTGGCATTTGGAACTCGAAAGTTCATCGGCTCATCTACGCAAGCCTTCCACGCTGCCCTATCTTGTGTCAACCCCACCCAAGATGCACCTCTCCGATCGACACTCACCCGTCCTATTTCTACTAGATCCGCTTTTACGTTGTCCTCCCATCTACGTCTAGGTATACCTAGAGGTCGCGTTACCATCGGCCTGCCCTTCATGACACGCGCTGCCGTACGGTCGTCTTCCATTCTCGCTACGTGTCCTGCCCATCCCAATCTGCGCGATTTTATTATTCTGTTAATATTTGGTGACGCGTACAGATTGTGTAACTCATCATTGTGTAGTCTCCTCCATTCCCCGGTTTCGTCATCTTTCTTCGGCCCGTATATTTTTCGCAAGACTTTATTTTCAAATACCCTAAAACGGTTGTCCGCCTGCTTAGTGAGAACCCACGTTTCGCACCCGTACAGAACCACCGGCAGTACTATTGTCTTGTATATTCTTATTTTAACGTTTTTAGACAACAGCCTCGACTTAAGTAAATTACTGACGGCGTAGAAGCAAGCATTACCCGAATGGAGTCTCTTGTTTATTTCGACATTAATCTCGTTTCTATCATTTATGGTCGTACCCAGATACCTGAATTCGCTAACCTTTTCAAAAGTAAAATCCCTAACTCTGAGATCTCCCTCCCCTCTGCAGATGTCTAGTTTATCCACAATCATGTACTTTGTAAAATTAACAACATACTTTGATTAAAAGAAGTTGGCGCAAAAGAAGATTGTTAAGAACAGCTATTAAAAGTTTACAGACAAAGCAAACTAAGATTTATATCAGCTTGGGGTGCGTAGTTGTACGGGTCGTGAGATCTTATTTAAACATATATATATATATATATATATATATATATATATATATTTATTTATTTATTATTTATTTATTTAATTATAAACAAGGAGATCAGGACTTATGCTGACAAAATTGGATACGAAAAAGGAATCATGCTGACTTTTGCGGAATTATGCAGACGTCAGCGTAATTTTGTGATGATTGCTTTAGCGGAAAGGGACTAATGCGGACAGAAAAACTTCTTTTCTATATATGCATCCGTACTGAAATCCGTTTTAATAGTCCTTATCATCATTATCCTCAGCATCATCTGTTTTGGACTATATCCGGAAATTTTCATTTAGCATTTTTATATAAGAGATAAGTATATTTGTACGTACGTACGTACGGATGGACGTACGCTACTTTGCTAATGTTTATTGTTAATGTTTGGAAAAACAAATTATTCAATAATAACAATTTTCGAGATGAATCTAAGCGTTTATATGCAAAGATTACAATCAATGTTGAAAAATTAATTCTTATTGAATAAGTTACCGAAATAAAGAGATGTTTACAGAAAACATCGTTTCCAAAATTAAGGATTTTAATTATTTGTAGTTAAGTTATTTATTGTGTGTACAGAGTATTGATAAATCGAATATAAATTATCATGTAAAAAATTTAATTAATTTAATAAGATTACCAAATATACTATGTTTTTTGTATATATTTTTGTATTAGTCTTCGGGTTTCTTCGTTTTTTTATCTTTTAATAAATCTTCATCATGCTCGCAAATAGACTCCTTACTTAAAAATAACTTTATGTAACACGCGAACGATTTTCGCGTTTTTCGTACCTATTAATAGGGACTAAAGTGACTTTTTTTTGACCGGCGGGCAAAAAAGTTATTTTAGCGGGCAATAAAAACCTTTATTACCCGCATATTCAAACAGCGGGCTATAATGGCCTTCATTGCCCGCAACATTTTTTTTTTTGTAATTTAAAAAAAAAAGTTGATTTTGATAAATTTGCATTATTTATTTATTTTATATAATGTTTGAACAAGACAAGAGCACGGTTGCCGTGTCAAAAAATAGTCACATCAGTCCTTCTTAACACGTAGGAAAAAACGCGAAAATACGTCCGCGCGTTACATAAAATATGTTGTGCACCAAGGGCTAAGTGGGCTTTTTGGCCTCGTGGATTTTGCAGTACTCGTCTGCGGCTCGTAAACGCCCTCGCCTTCGGCTCGGGGTAACTCGCCTTGGCTCATACTGCAAAATCCACACTCGGCCTAAAAAAGCTCACTTTACGCCCTTGGTACACAATATACTATTTCATCATACGTGCACAGAAAAGGCCACTTTCCATGCATGTAAAATGAATGGAAAATCGAGTTCTTAGCAGCGGGAAAAAATTACTCCCTTGGGAGGAAAAGACTTTTCCTCCCAAGGAAGTAGTTTTTTCCTCACTCTGCAGCCTATTCGATGGATGTGTGTATCGATATAAGTACTTTCAAAATTTTCGAAATTTTCGAAATTTTCAAAATTTTCAAAATTTTCGAAATTTTCAAAATTTTCGAAATTTTCAAA
>QLYP01000277.1:132025-150384 GCA_016647725.1 Nasonia giraulti | reverse complement strand
TGGTCTCTACCACTTTTTTTTAATTTGGCGTTGCTAGAGGAATTACGTAGGCGGGGTTTCATTCTGGCTGCAGGACATTGAGATGACCTTCAGTGCCGCAACCGAACATACCATTCTGAACGTAAAATTTACCGCTCTTTCCATTCCCGCAATAAAAGAATGGGGTTCCTATTTAAAAAACCAAAGTTGACCTTCAAATGACCTTGAAAAACGCGTTCAAAGTCAAATCCAAGGTCACCATCGGGTTGTCCCCTCGATATCCTACAACTTTGGTCTCTACCAATTTTTTTAATTTGGCGTTGCTAGAGGAATTACGTAGGCGGGGTTTCATTCTGGCTGCATGACCTTGCGATGACCTTCAGTGCCGCAACCGAACATACCATTCTGAACGTAAAATTTACCGCTCTTTCCATTCCCGCAATAAAAGAATGGGGTTCCTATTTAAAAATCCAAAGTTGACCTTCAAATGACCTTGAAAAACGCGTTCAAAGTCAAATCCAAGGTCAACATCGGGTTGCCCCTTCGATATCCTACAACTTTGGTCTCTACCATTTTTTCGATTGTGGCTGTCCCTGACGAGTTATGAGCGGTGCCCGTTTAAATTGGGTCACCCTGTATATATATATATATATATGTGTGTGTGCTGTACTGAGGGAGAGAGACATAACGAGAATACGATAGTCAGCTCGTTATAATATATATTATATATATCAAACATTATTTACTTTCTTAATATTTCAGAGTTTGAACACTTTGAATAAGTAAAAATTTTTTCGTAATTAAACTTTTCCGACGTTTTAAGATTTATACACTATTCAATAATCTTATGTTTTATTTTCTTAACATTTTACGTAAGTACTTACTCAAGACCTTAAAGCAGATATTTCTTAAGATTATACCCATGATTTTATCAATTATTTTGAATCACAAACTGACATAAGATCTTACATAAGATCTTGAGTAAAATATTGAAAAAAAACTTCTTTTCTGCGATGGTAACCAGATCTTACATAGGATCTTGTGTGAATTGTTTTATAAATTAGCTGTTGAAGATAAATGTTCCTATATATGATCTTAGGCTAGATCTAATGCAATATATGATATATTATTGGTTAGGAAATTATTAATGAATGAAGGACATTTAAAAATTGTACAAGTATAACATCCATATAATAAAATAAAGTTTTAAATTTTAACTACAATCATTAACGAAAATAATATGGTACATGATGTTCTGTAAGCAACAGTAACCTATATTGTATCTTTTGAATTCTTAGGATCTAATTTTATCTACCTTCTGGTCAACTTTCGGATTCATCTTCTGATTCATATCTTAATTCATCTTCTGATTCATGAGAATCAGAATCCGTATCTTGAGTATGTGATGGTATAATAATTAAATTTTCCATATCTTCAGTTAAGCATTTGTGTTTTTTATGAGATGTTGGCCTTGACAACGTTATAAAAGGATCTGAATTAATGAGTAACCTTTTGAACATGTCTGTGTTTGTATTTACCCTAATGCAAAAGAAACAATAAAAATTTACTTTAATATTTTTCTAAAAAAGCCGTAGAATACCTAAAATTATATATGATTTGAATTATATACCGAGAAGTTTTCCTTGAAAATCTATCTCTGAAGCGTTTTACAAGTTTGTGGTTGCTTTCTTGTGCCTCCTCTGACATCATTCCAATTGGTAACGCAAAGTTGTCAATAATCGCATGTCCGTGAATCAAAATAACATGCATCGAAGGTGGCATATTATACCAGTTGTATTTATTTATATACAATTTTGCTGTTTAAAAACAATATTCTTTGAAGGCAGCTGTATTAATTCTATTACTACTTGATATAGTGCCCAAAATGGTTTGAAACTTTTTCAATAAGACGATCTCAAATTCTAAAAGAGTTTTAATATATTTTAGTGCTATCAACATACAATTTCTTAACGTTTTTGGTAAACAAACTATATTTTATTTATATTTTAATTGTTAAATTAAAATGCTTCATTTTAATTAGTGTCTTACTCTCAAAAATAAATGATAATCATTCCATTTGTTACAAGATTGGTCGTTGTAACTATCTAATTCTCGCTCACAAATTGGTTGTTTATTTTCCCGCGCGATCTTTACGTATGGATAAATTGTTAACTTCGAAAAATAAAAATTAAGAACATATGACAAAAGTGACTTAAGCACGTTTGAAGTCACAATTAATTTGTTAACAAACGATGCACTGGCTCAAAATGATTTTGAATGCGTTTATGTTTAAACTTCCGTAGTAACATTAGTAATATTGTTTACTAACTACTTACCAGTTACATTTGAAACAATATCATGGTTATTAAAAAATGTTCTAGCTGTGTTTCCGTCATTTGTATTTCCAAAGTTTTGAGTAGGAGCATCAACCAATATACCTAACTGACTTAATAGTTCATCTTGTATTATTTTTTTCCTTTTATTGATAATACCCTGTTCTTCTTTTGGAACCTACGATAAGAAAAAAAAGGTAAAATGACATATATTAATCTATTTACATAGAACTAGTAATATTGTTCGTATTTATAAAAGTGCAAGATTTACTACTAAATTATAATGCAAAAAGCTAAAAATTTATAAATTTCATGAATTTCTAAGCTTAGAATCATTAACACTATAAATTACATTCATACAAGAAAAAACTAAGGTGTCATTTAATGAAATCTGTTTTTAAATTATTTGATTTTGCAACTATTGCATTAACTCTTTTAGTTACTGTTTCTATCTTGACAGATTTTTCGTCTTAATATTTACTCAAAATTAATATTTGGATTATAGAGCTACCAAATAATCACATTCATGTACTTACACGCCATTTTTTAATGTCTAAGCGGTATGATATATGCAGTACCAATTCCATAAATCGGATTCGAGCATGCAACACAGAAAATCTGTAGTTTAATGCGTTATCATTAATTTTTCTTTGTACTACATTTTCCAAACTATTCAGTTCTGATATAGTAGAACTACAGACAAAACATCTTTGACTTGACGATCTATTCAGTGCATTGCAAATCTAAAATTATTATTATATTTTTATATAGATATTTAAATTATTTTCGATAAAATATATTTAGATGAAAATGAAGTTAATTTTGTAAAGTTTACAACCCAACATGTTTAAACTAATTGGGTAGAATAACGTGGATTATCTACCTATCCATGCTGATAAATATTGATTCTACTTTAATTTAACGTGGATATCGCTTTCCTTTATCGATCCTGGTGCGTTAACATCTACTGTGCGCAAAAAATAAAAACTAGGAATTATACTCTAAGAGAAATAAATACTTAGTGAAAATATCAAATCAATTTGATAATTATAGTTATAAACGATTATTATTAAAAATACAGTTACAAACATTATCATCATGTTTTTTTTGTTATTATAATTATCAAGTTAATATATGTATATATGTATGTATGTATATGTATAAAAATATATATATAAATATGTATATATGGGTGCATAGATACACGTATGTGTGTATGCATTTATTTATTTATTTATTACACATGTATGACTTTAAGGGTACTTTTATTGAAAAATTCAGAAAATTTTACAAAAAAAGTATATTTATGTTTATAGTGAAAAATGCTTCCCTGAAGAGCTATGAATTAATTAATTAGTGCTGAAAACCCAATTAATGCCAAAATTGACATCTTTGGCTCTCTACCATTTTGGTAAAAAGTAATTTAAAAATCTGAAAAAATTCAGGTGCACTGGAAACTGTTTCTGGAACATATTTACCGTAGGTTGAAGAATCAACAAATTTTTGATCTTTGATTTGACCATGAACGACCTATATATACATATATATATTTTTGTTATATATAGTATATAAGTGCACGCTAGTAAATACTGTGCCCACATCTCATTTATTATGGTTAAAAATGTAAAATACAATGATCTAACTTATTATCGGTAACATCGAAAAAGGACATTCTAAAAATGAGGTCAGGTTTTGAGGAGGGACAAAAAATATAGACGGGGATGATAATTATTTTATAATAGATATGTGGTACAAACATAAATACATAATCCTACTAAAAAAATCAGAATTAAGTACACTTTTTCGATAAAGAATGGTTCACAAAAAGTGACCGGGTTATGAAACATTTCACAAAAATTACATATAGGTATAAAAAAATGATAAATATTTATATTTATGTGATTTTTTTTGGTAGTTGATTAGAAATAAAGTATATGTATACATATATCAAAAACACAGTAAGATTGGTCCAGATGTGTCAGATGCTGTAAATGATAATATTTTTAGAGAAATATGGCCAGTATGTTTATTTGAATGTATGGATTATTTTTTAAATCGTATGCGCCACATAGATACATATGTATGTTTTACATATATCGTTAGTAGTGATCTTGAGATTCGGTCCAGATGAAAAGGATGCTGCAAATAATCATCTGTGCAGATATGATCTTGTTTTATGCCTGTTTTTGTAAAAAAGCCAGGAAATGATACTATTGTAAATGATTATTTATATTAATATTGGTTGTAAATTTGCTTTCTGCTTTTCACAGGGTGGAGACTGTCGTTAATTATTAAATGTCACATTTTTAATAATAACTCCCGCATTACAAATTATTTATAAATGAGTCATCAGATTTAATATATATAAATTATGATAGTGTTAATACATTGCTACAAAATAAACTTTACGATTACTTATGAAATATTTATACAATTTATTATTAAGTGTATCTAATATTTGGATTTTGAATATAATTTCTGTGGCGATTATTTGGCCAATATTTTACATTTCTAATTTCAATATAATTATGTTGAATTCACATTTTATTTACAATTATCAATATGACATATGATATTTAGTTTCAAGTGATAACTTAGTTATTCCATATGTGATTTAAATTTTAGTAATGTACTATTAGTGAAGATAATTTAGCTGATCAATAGAAAAGTAATATTTTAACAATTTAAAATTAATGGCGATTACTCATCCAATCAATATAAATTTAATATTTTAATAATGTATTATCAGTGGCGATTACTTTATAATCAATCATTATATGATTTATAATTTAATTATGTATAATCAATAGCGATTACTTAGCCAATTAATAAATAACTCAAATTTTAGTAATTTACTATTAGTGGAGATAACACAGCTAATTAATATATAATTTGTATTTTAGTAAAGTACCATTAGTAAAAATACCTTAGTCAATAAATATATCATTTAAATTTTGGTAATGTATAATTATAATGGCGATTACTTAGACAATAAAAAATACTTCAAATTTTAGTAATGTACTATTATTGAAGATAACTCAGTCAATCATAAAATTAATTTTTTGATAATATTCCAAAATGGAGTCATCGAGCGCAGGCTCGGTGACTTCACAGTCAGCAATTTTCTATAAATGCCATCCAAAAGTGGAAGTAAAAACGGTTATTTGTATAATATGTGAGGAAGCTTTTCATATTAGTGATTTTGCTAAAATAGACGGGGCAGTAAAAATTAGTGGAGTTCTAGGATTATGTCCAGAACATAACCAAGTAGACCTAACCTCGAAAGTGAATACAAATGTGCTGAGTAATGAAGCCAAAATAAAAATTGCTTAGATTAAATTGAGAAAAAGTGATAAAATAAGTGTGTCAGAAGCTGAAAGTGAGGATGATGATGAGAGCAGTGTATCAATGGACAGTATTTTGAAGCGTGAAAATGCACTATTAAAAGAACTAACTAAAGAACTGAAAGAAAAAAATAAGTTATTGAGTGAATTACTTGATAAGCAGAAAAGTGAAATAAATACCTCAAAAAACAAAACATATGATCAAGTAATTTCGAGTGCCATGACTAACAACAAGCCAAAACGAATCCCAAAAATTATAGTTAAAAACAAAGATGCTAAAGATTACCCGATAAACACAATAAATGATACTGTTGCACACTATCTCATTAAAGATAAGAGCATACAAGCAAAAAAACTAATTAAGAAAAAGAGTGAAATAATAGTAGATTGTTTAACAGAAGAAAGTGCAAGCAAAGCATATAATGTTTTGAAGAAAAAGCTTGATGAAAGTTGTGATGTTACAAAAGAAACAATAGAGAATCCAAAGGTTAAAGTAGTTGGAATAGATAATTTTGAAAATCTAGACAATAAAAAAATTGAAGATGACATAAATGAAAGAAATTTTAGTAAATTCAACAAGAAGTGTACAGTATTGCACTCATATGAACTCATCTACAGTCAGTCATATTAGAAATTCCTGCTGAACTATATCAACGTGTGAGAGAGAATAAAAACAGGATCTTCGTGAGTTATCAAAACTGTAAGGTGCATGACTACTGCAACGTCAAGCCATGTTTTAATTGTGGTAGATATGGGCATAATGGCTTTAAGTGCACAAATAATCACACATGCTTAAAATGTGCAGGTAATCATAAGACTACAGATTGTTCCGGTAATAAATTAAATTGTCCTAACTGTATCTTCAGCAATAATAAATATAAAACTCAATATAATACTGAGCATATGGCAACAGATAGCCACGCATGCAGTATCCTACAAAATAAAATAAGAAAGTTCATTGACCTTACTGACTACACGATACAACCTGTAATACCGAGATATGTCGGTATGGCAGAAAATATTTCAAACAAAGCTATAACCATGCGTACATCTGGGATGTATTCTACGTCACTCAACGCAGTTAACACACGTATAACAAATAGATTAAGAAAAAAGGATTAACTAATGGCGCAAGAATTCAATTTTGAAGACATACACAACATAGAACGTGATGCAGAAAACATCAGATCACTCAACAAGAGCATCTCGAAAAAAAAGAACTTAATTTTCTGTGTAAATATAAGAAGTTTAAATGCGAATTACGAAAAATTAGAATCATTTATTGAAAGCTTGGTAGTAAAACCAATTATTATAATATGTACGGAAACATGGATCTTACAGCATCCTCAATACTATCAACTACAAGGATATAAAAGCTATTACAAAGACAGTAAAATTAATAGGGCTGATGGAGTCATGTTATATATAAAAAACAATATACAGGAAAAAACTAAAATAGAAGTAATTGATAGATTGAGTGTTGTAAGTTCTGATACTTTTCTAGAGTCAGGTGATGCAATCAGGATCTCTGCTATATACAGGTGCCACGATGTATCGAAATCTGAGTTTACTAATTCAGTAAGAAAATTCCTGGCTAAACAGGTTAATATAAAAAATCAATGTATATTTGGAGATTTTAATATTGATATAAGGGAAACTAATTATGACAAAATTGGTTTAGCTGAAAAGGCAATCGCTCAAGAATTTCTGAATAATTTTTTTGAAAATGAATATACTCCATTTTTAGAGGAATCACAAGACCATCTCAGAACAGTGAGAACGGTACGTGTATAGACAATTGTTTCGCCAAAGTAAGAAATATTGAGTTGGAGTCTTTTAAGTTAAACATACCGTTTAATGATCATTATCCACTCTTCATAAGTATTAATAAATTCAAAATACAAAATGATTACAATCAATCAGCCTGCATTAACTATGGCAAGTTAATAAATATTGCAAAAAGAGTTGAGTGTGACTCATTGTCACAAATAATGATCCTAACCAAGCTATAAATGAATTAATAAGTATGATACAAGGCTGTGTTGAAAAAGCAACTGATAGAAAATATACTAATATAAACAAAAAAGATACAGTTCCTAAGAAAAAATGGATTACGAAAGCAATATTAATATTCTGTAAAACTAAAGAGTTGTTATATAATATATGGAAAAAGAATCCAACAAATATGAAACTGAAAATGGATTATAAAAATTATGAAAAAATTTTGAGTAAGGTAATTAAAGATGCTAATTATAAATACGAAAATAATGCCATTAGAAAATGTAGTGATAATTCAAGACAGCTTTGGAGCATAATAAATGATAAGTTAGAGAAAAAAAAGAAGCAAGGAGGATCACTTGATAGTATAATAGTTAATGATCAGAAAATTGATGACACTATTGCGAACACTATGAATGAATATTATTGTAATGTAGGATTAAATTTAAGCAATAAAATTTTAAAAATGGACTTAGAACAATTGAAACTGCCAGTTCGAAACAACTACTCAATTTTTATTAATCCAACTAATATGTATGAAATTCAAAATATAATTATTGCAATGAAAAAAAAGGCTGGTGGAGTAGATAACATTAGTGCAATAACTATCAAATCTTTATCGAAACATATATCAAAACCGTTAGAGTACATATTTAATCTATGCATACATCAATCAATCTGGCATAATGCACAGAAAAAAGCAGATATTGTACCTATATATAAATCAGGAGACAATAGTTTTAGTATTAGTAACAATAGTATTAGTAACTATAGACCAATATTGCTAATTTCTAACAATGCCAAAATATTTGAAAAAATCATATACAATTGACGGAATGCAGGTAGTGAGGAGGACGCATACAATAATAAGACTAGGAGTTGATTCTAGTACCAAGGCTTTATTCTAAGAAAAGAAAAATAAGAATGCTCTAGGCACATGTGCTCTTGACGAACGGCGAAGCTCGACTAGCGCGTGAGACCTGACGCTACAAGAGTAGCGCGAAAGGTGGCGCGCGCATATGCTCCACAGGCTCGTACGTGTGAGTGTCAGTGCCCACACCGTGTTATTTCTAACAACAATAGACTTTATAATTTTATCATGAAGAACAAAATAATATCTGATAGACAATTCGGCTTTCTAAGACAGAGAGGAACGAAGGATGCTCTCAATTGTCTATCAAATATTATATATAGAAACCTAGATAAAAGCAAACCGATTATAACTGCGTTCTTAGATCTGGCTAAAGCCTTTGATACTGTAGATCACAGTATACTGCTGGACAAATTAGAAAGATACGGTGTAAGAGGAGAAGCATTAAAATTACTCAGCAGCTATCTATCTGATAGGAAACAATGTGTAAAGATAAGTAACTGCAAGAGTGAGTACAAAAAAATTATGATAGGGGTTCCACAAGGAACAATACTTTCCCCTCTATTTTTCATATTATACGTGAATGACCTACTGATACATATACAAAATGAAACAATATTATCTTACGCTGATGACACAGTTATCATCTCATGTGATAACACCTGGACAACTGCCCAAGAAAAATTAAATGAATATCTTCGTAAGGTGGTAATATGGCTAAACCTAAATAAATTATCACTCAATGTAAATAAAACCGTATATATTGCATATGGCAATTACTGTGATAGTGTGCCTAGCACCTTAAACATCAGAATTGGTGATAATGTAATAAATAGAGTAGACAGTTGTAAATATTTAGGTTTAATAATAGACTATAACATGAAGTGGGATAAACACATAAATTATATTATAAAAACAACAAGATATTTAATCTTTATTTTTGCGAAGCTAAAGAAATTTATGGATAGTAAAACGCTAATGTTACTATATTATGCCTTCTTTCAAAGTATTACAAACTATGGCATCATTGCATGGGGTGGGGCTTATAACAATTACTTAAATTTAATTCAAGGGATACAAAAGAAAATACTTTGAATTATAAATAAAAACTGTTATATAGCAGAGAACCAACCTCTAAGTATAAGGTAAATGTTTGAACTAGAGTGTATAGTATATCATTATAGATAAATATAAACCAACTTTGTCAAACGATTGGCCTTGAGATTTATTTACGGTTATAGCAAAGCTAACTCTTATTGGAAATTGCCTTCTTACCATACCAAATGATATTTCATCTAGCGATGGAGCTATAATCGATACGAAACAATAATACTCATTTACCGGAATATTTTCCAGCAATAATTTCTGTTGTAAGAACATATTGTTTCATATCTTTAATTATCAATCGTGTACCATTACAAAGACCTGTTAATGTCTTAATTTCTTAAGCAACTAATTATTGCAACTTTTTTTAATATTAATTTATGTGGTGGCAATCCATTAGGTTTTAATTTTTGAATTCATTAACACCTAATCCATTAGGTGTTAATGAATTCAAAAATTCTGTAAGTATCGTGTTTGTCAATTTGTCATCTGCGTCACTTTGAATTTGATCATCACTATAGTATATATAGTGGTCTTCATCTATTCTTTCAACTATACTTTCATTTATTTTTAGTACATTAGAATTTGACGGTGACAATATCACTTTATTTTTTAATGTCGAATCATTAGGATCAATTTTATGTCCAAAAATTTCAGTCAATAAATCATTTTCGAAAATTAATTGTTTTGGTATTTCTCTTATATTATTTTTAATTTATGTTCAGTCATATTTTTGTGTTCATCCATGGCAAGTAACCAATTTTTAAATTTATTATCTGGATTTTGTAATCGTAGATCCTCACTTAATGATAGTCTTACAAATTTTAACCATAAAAAACTCCTTTTTACACATGTTTCAAGGATTTTTGTTCTGTTTCTATGCCGTACTATAGGCAGGGTTTGTCTAAAGTCACCAGATGTTACAATAACTTTCCCTGCAAAAGGAAGGTCATTCTCACATGTATCACGAAAACATTTATCAATTGCTTCAAAAGCATGTTTTAAAACCATTGATATTTAATCCCAAATTATAATTTTTACATTTTTAATATAATAATAAATCTGTTATTCAACTTTAAAGTTCTTACATATAGTTTCTTTCTTATTTACATTTACTCTTCTTTCTCCTACTTTTATTTCATTATGTGTGTGTATATTTTGTGTGTGATGATATGTGTAGCCTGTTTGCGTAGTGTGTACTTTCAATCATGTATGTGTAATTCTTATGTGTGTGTGTGTCAGTGTACTTGTTCGTATGGTGTATTCTATTCTCTTTTCTTCTCTTCTCTCTTCACTTATCTGGATTTTCTTTCTCCTCTTCCTTTCTCTCCTCTTTTCTCTGTTTCGTCTCCGTCTTTTCCTCTTTTTCCTCTTTTTTGTTGGCGTTTGTCACCTCCTTTGTCTCTTCCTTTTCTTTCTCTTCTGTTACTCCCTGCGCGTTCTTACTCTTTTTTTGTTCCCTTTCTTTCCTTTCCTTTTCTATTCTTTCTGACTCCTGCATTTTCATCTCTTTCCTCTTTATCTCCTTCTTCTCCTTTTCTTCTTGCATCCTCATTTCACACAGCGTCGCTTTCCAGCGTTTCTTTGTCAGCAGCGTTTCTTTCCTGTTCCACTTGAACCATTTTTCTTCGATTCTGATCCTTTTATTTTCTAATCTTATCTTGATTTTCTCACCTTATTCTGTCTTCTTTTCCTCTAACTCTCTTGCCATCTTTATCAGGTGGAATCTATCCTCCCTTTCTTTTAGGCTTAGCCATTCATCTAATACATAAAAGTTTTCCTCTCTTGCCACCCATCTCCATTTCCAAAGTTTCTTTCTGCTTCTCACCTCTTCAAAGTCTATCCTCAACATGTTGTCATTAACCTTTTCTGCCCACTATCCTTCCTTTCCTATTTTCTTTTTTATCCACTCTCATACCTCTATCTGTCTCCAGTATAGTCCTTTCCTGATGAACAAGGACTTTTCGTATCTCTTTCTTTCTTTCCTGTCTCTTTCTGGTTCTTCTCACTTTCTTCTGTTGTTGCTGCATTTTCCTTCCTTACTAGTGTGTCCTCTTCTGTCTCTTTGTTTTCTAATTTCTCTATTCTTTTTCTCAATTCTCTAATTTCTTCGTCCTTCATCTTGAGCTCTTTCCACCATTTCTCTTTTCCTCTTCTTTCCTCCTTATCCTTTTCCAGCACACAGATTTCCAACTCTCGTATCCTTTCCAGAGCCCATTCTAGCCTCTCCGCCAATCTTTTTGTTTCATTCATTTCCTTTTTTACCTTTTTCTCTTTTGTTTTTCTTTCCCTCCTGCTTTCGCCCGTCTTTATACTTGTCTGTTTCTCCGTTTTCTGACCTGTTCGTTTTCTCTCCTCCTCGTGTTGTTACCTCCCCTCTTTTGTACGTTCTTAAACTGCTTGCGCGCGGCCCGCCTGCTCCGCTCTTTGCGTTCCGTTTGCCTCTTTTTCCTCGTTCCGTTCCGCTCTTTTCCTTATCCATTTTATTTGTAGCAGCTTCCCTAGATTCTTCTGTCGTTCATTCAGTTTCTCTTTCCATGTTCCTTCCGTTTTTGTATTTTCGCACTCTTCCGTTATATGTTTTGCCGTCTCCATTTTTTCTCTGCATACTCTGCATTTCCTGTTTTCTTCTTCTGTCCAGTATTTATTTGCTTTTGTTTCGTTCCCTAGTCTAAATCTTGCTTGCGTCTCCAGTTCTTTGTTTCTTTTTTTCCTCCTTTTTTGAGATACTCTGGTGTTTCTCTGTAGCTCTCTATTACTTCCTTTATTTCTTTTGCGTATGCTGAATTTTCCATTTTTTCGTTCCACTGCTCTCTCCCTATATCTTTGCTTATCTGTTCTAAATCCGGCCATACTGGTCCTTCTTCCATCTTTTCCATATATCCTTGTAGTGAGATTCCTCTGCCTTCCAGGTATTTTCTCCTATAATTCGCATCTTCCCTTACTCTATGCTGCCCTCTCGCCTCCTTCTGTAGTTCCTTCCAGCACTCTTTTAGCAGCGTCCTTTCCTTTGCTGCCTTTAGTTTTTCTTCGTACTTTAGCGCTCTTTTCCCTGCCTTAACCGCTATTCCTTCTCTTCTCGTTTCTAACATTAGAGCGTGTCTTGGTGTGTTCCTGTCCGCTTTTAATACCCATTTCACGTACCTGTCTTGTATGCTCTCTATTTCTTTATATTCCTTCCACCCGCCGATTTCAGCTCCATACAGTATCAGCGCTTTTACCATGCAGTCAAAGAGCTTCATCCTCAGTTGCCAGTTTTCTTCGAACAGCTTTTCCCCTATGCTCCAAATTTTCCCTAGTGCTGCGTTGGCCTTCCCTTTTACTTTCTTTACCTGTTCCTCTTCTTTGTTATTACATTTCATCTCGTACCCCAGGTATGTGAAACTTTTAACCTCCTCGATTTCTTTCCCGTTCCATTCGAATGTTACCTTCTACTTCTTGCCTCCTCTCTTTCTGCATCTCATTATCTTCGACTTTTCTACATTCAGTTCCAGCCCTTTCTTTTTTATGTATTTCTTGAAACTCTTCAGCATTTTCCTCATTCCTTCTTCGTTGTTTGCCATTAACATTATGTCATCTGCGTATCCTATTGAGTATACTTTCTTGTTACCTAGTATCCTTCCTGTACTTTCTCCATTTCTTGTTCTAAATCTGCAAAGGCGATGTTGAATAGCGCCGGACTGAGTGGGCACCCTTGTCTCACTCCCTTTTCCGTTTTGAACTTTCCTGACTTTTTTTTTACCAATTCTCACTCTGCTATGTGTATCTTTGTATATTTCTTTTATTCTCCTTATTTACTTGTCTTTTATTTCTTCCTTTTCCATAATTTTCCATATCTCCTCTCTTTTTAGTTCGGCAAACGCCGCTCTCATATCAGCAAAGAATAAAAACACTTTTCCTTTTTCTTTTTTTATTTCTTTCTCTACTAAGGCTTTCACTATATATATCGCATCCACTGTGCCTCTTCCTTCTCTAAATCCCATCTGTGTCTCATCTAGTACCTTTTTCTCTTCCAGTTCAGCTCTCAGTTTTTCTTCAATTATATTTGCGTATAGTTTATATCCCGTATCTATCAGCGTTATCCCTCTGTAGTTCCCTGCTTCGTCTTTATCTCCTTTTTTGTATATCAGTGCGATTAACCCCGTGTTCCATTCCTCTGGGAAGCCGTCCCCCCTCCATATGCTATTTAGAATGTTATATAGGAAGTCCTCTACTCTATCCTCTCCGAATATCTATGCCTCATTCTGTATCTCGTCTTCTCCTGATGCCTTCTTCTTTTTCAGTTTCCTGATTGCCTCCTTGATCTCTTCATTTGTGATCTCTTCTACTTACTCTCTTTCTTTCTCTCGCTTCTCTATTTCCTTATTTCCTTTTCCTCCTGTTCTTTCCATAAATTCCTCTCTTTCTCTCTCTCTTTCTTCTATGTTTTTTCCGTCCAGTAATTTCCTGAAGTATTCTTCCCATTCCTTTTCTGTAATATTTTCGCTTAATTTTTCCCTGCCTTTCTTCCTTTTTTTATTTACTACTTCCCAGAATCCTTGGCCATTTTTTTCATTCTGTAGTTCTTCTATCACCTTTTCTCCTTCCTCTTTCTTTTTTTTGTCTATTAGCTGTCTATATTTGTTGTGTTCTGTCAAGAATTCTTTTTTGTCTTCTTTCCCCTACTCCAGTTCCTTAGTGCCTCTTTTACTTTGGTTTTTGCTTCCTTGCATTCTTTATCCCACCATCCTTCGCCTGTTCTTTTACTTTTCTTTTTTCTTTTCGTTACCGCATTTTTGACTATTTCTTTGAGATCTCTACAATCTTTCTGAAAATTCTTGAAAATGTAAATGATCCGATTTCCATGTTCCCCCTATCATCATTCTTTCTATCGTTTCTCTTCCCTCCTCATTTGTTATTATGTAGTCTATCGTAGAGCAACCATTTCCTCCTAGATTTGTCCATTCTCCCTCCCAGTCTCCTTCTATATCTCCGTTTACTATATGCATTCCTGTTTCTTCTAGTTTCTCGATCATGTGTTTTCCTTCTTCGTTTATGTATTTGTCTTTCGATTTCCGGTTTTCCTCTTTGTCTTCTGTTCTGAGTTTTCTTCCTCCTTTTTCCGCTGTTCTTGCGTTGAAGTCACCTCCTATTATTATCTTTCCTTCTTTTTCCTCCTCGCATAACTTTTCTTCTATCTCCTATCCATAACTTCTATCTCCTCCCAATGTTTTCCTGTTTCTTCTCTCATATATACTACTCCCACTCTTACTTTTTCTTTACCTCTTCCGATTTTTGCTGTTATCATTTCATTCGTGGATTCTTCTCCCCAGCTTATCTCCGTATCCTTGTTTGTATTTTATATTGCCATTATTAACCCTCCTCTTGCCATCCCTTTATGGTGATATCTCTTTGCCGCTTTGATCCTGACTTCGTATCCTTTTAATCTGTTTTCCCATATCTTGTTGTTTTTCTCTTCTACCCATGTTTCTGTTAGTCCTATTATGTCAAATTCCTTGACATATTTCCAGTCTTTTTCTTTCATTTTCCCTATCCCTGCTATGTTCCACCAGATTGCCTTAATCTCTGTATCCTTCCCTCCTTTATTCCGTCTTCCTTCCTTCTTCTATCTCTGTTTTCCCATTCTCCTTTCGAAACCATTGTTCGTGTCTCTCATTCCAGAACCATTCTACGTTTCCTATCTTAAATTTATTATATCCTATTTTTGTTTTTTCTCCCGTTTTTGCTACTTCTCTGCTTTTCTTAATCACGATCTCTTTGTTCCTTCTTTCCTTCCATGTT
The DNA here is from genome assembly GCA_016647725.1 of Nasonia giraulti. Lineage (NCBI taxonomy): Eukaryota > Metazoa > Arthropoda > Insecta > Hymenoptera > Pteromalidae > Nasonia > Nasonia giraulti. Next base: position 134,974 of record QLYP01000277.1, on the reverse strand, counting down.
GAGTCGTGTTCTATGTACACTCCTTCTTCTAATTTTCTCTTATTCTCCATCACTTTCTCTTTCTCTTCTTTATTCCCCAGTTTTGCGCCAATCTTGGGGTATCTTCCTCGGATGCTCCAGCACTTCCTTACCTCCACCTCCATTCCGAGATTTTCTTTTATCCAGACTTGTACTTCTTCTGCCTTCACTCCATTTGCCGTTTCAAGTCCACTTATTACTATATTATTTCTTATTTTTTCTCTTTCCTCTTTTTCCGCCATCCAGTCCACTTGCTTTCTTCTACTCTCTTCTTCTATCCCTGCCTTGTTTCCTGAATGTTCGTTGTTGTTTTTATCTTTTGTTCCTTCCCTTTTCTTCATCTCTTTAATTTCCTTTTCTATATCTTTAAATTTCTTTTATCGGGTTCACACTAACACTATCAAATAATAACGACGAATTAAATTCTCATCTTGAAAATATCTAAAGTCTTTCTTTGCCTCCTTTATTCGCAGAATAATTAATAACCGTGCGCACTATACAAAGCCCAACAAAGCATTGTCCGTCTGCAATTTGATACCTTACTTCGACGCTTTCGAATACATTCTCGAACTTGGTCTAGAGCCCGTAACGCTATGACGTCACATAGTATCATGTTTAATGTTATTATCAATTCTTTATTTGCAATTCTAAGAAAACGAGATACATCCCAAATCTTTCCGCGTTGACTGGTAAATAAAATGCCTAATACTTATGCTCTTTATTGCACAACTCGCTTTTGATCGGCTCGATAGACCACATTATGGTACATGCATAGAGATCGACTTTTTAATTTATTTAATCTTCTATGCGAAACACAAAAATTACGTTCCGAACATCTGTTGTCTATTAACTTTACGTTTTAACAACGCTTTATTACTTCGGCAAATAAGAATAACTAACAAGCAACTTAACTAATTTTGAATAAAAATTATCGCTATCTCAACTTCAACTATTTTTATTAGATTTCAATTTAATTTTGCGAAAAAAGACTATAATTTTATTGCATTAACTCTGAATAAAATTCACCAAATAAAATGCAAAATCGTTTTTGAGTTTTTTTTTCTCAATGTGGAGGCCAATCGCGAATTATAAGTTTATTTCCGAAAAATACTTGACACGTAACGTATAAATCGAACTTAACACTTAAATACGCAATAAGTCTTAATTTAAATCTTGCGTGACTATATTATACAACTTCTAATCGATATAAATTATTTAGTACCGAACAAATTTTACACTCTTTCTATAATTCGTAAATACACAAGTACTTATCTTTTATCACTGCAAATTAATCCAACTGCTTAAACAATCCGAAGATTTCTGTCAAGTGTAAAATCAAGCATCCATTGGTTGTCCATCAAAGTTCATCGTACCATCGAATCTTCTTTTCGCCTTTGTCTCGCCTTTGTTCTCCGCATCCAAGTGATCCAAGTTAGCTTTCAACTCGAAATATTTCCTTTCTCTCGGCAGGTTGCATCCATCACTTGCTATTCTTCTTGCTTTTCGTGTATTTGTGTCATCACTTATCTTGCGTATCATTTTGTTTGGAACAAATTTGCACTTGTCCCGCACTACAAATGTCCCAGCTAAAAGATGTTCTCGGGTTGCGGCACCAATTTGTTAGGGACAAGACGAAGTTGAGGTTTAATAATTATCGACAAAGTCCTTTGTTAAATAATCAGCCGTTTATTTAACCGAACTTACAAAAAGGTCCACGTTGGACCTCCTTCTCTTGCGAGTCATCGCTTATAACTGTCGCTACGCCCATTAATCGCCGCCAAAAACGTCATCGAGCGCATTGCTTACATTACATCATTCGTTTCATCTCGCTCTCTTCGCGATTGACTCGGTAAAACAGGTAACTTTTTATACATTTATGCGATTCTATCCGTAACAGTTTTGTTAATATCGAATGGCGATCATTTCCAACGTTGTTTAAACGCTAAGAAAACATTTCCTAAGCCAACATTCACAAACGTATCAACATTTACAAGTTTTATGCATTTAAAACATTTTATAACTTTATGTGCTATTAGGGTATATTGTGTTTATAATATTATAGTATAATAGAAATATACATATTGTAATGGGGTGTAAATCTATCGGCTAATAGAACGCTCAACGACTGGATCGCGCTCCCTCGATGCGGCGGAGAACTCCTCTACGCCCGCGAAACACCCACGTTGCATGCAGTTATCAAAGCTGCTTCTTGTTTTGCTGGGTCTACGCACCGCCTGGTGCGCGCACGGCTGCTCAACTGCGTTAAATATTAATAAATAACGCCCGTGGAGGCGGCGGTAATCGTAGGAAGGAACAGGAATCGGAATCGATGAGCGAGGTCAATAAACGATACGAAAATCACGTAAATTAAAAGACTAGGTTATATTCTAATACCGCGAAATAAACGTAATTTTACACAACATAAAGTAATCATATGTGAGTCGCCAACAACTTTACGACTCGCCGCGACGCCGAAATAATCGCGCTCGTACGCGTATATCGCCGTGAAGGTCGCGCGCCGGATCACCCTCGCGCGGGTGATATACACTCGCACACATACTCTATCACAGGCACTGCGCCAACACGGCAGAGCACCACATGGCGAGAGAAGGCCAACAAAAGTAAGCCGCGCGGCGAAAAAATTGTAAGAAAAAGGATTCGAGCGAAGAAAAGCCTTGAGTGTATGAGCCAGTGAATGTGTGATTGGAAGTGCGAGTAAATTATTTGGACTAGGGGTCGCGCGATTGCATCCCGAATTTGGTGTTACTTCAGCGAAACCGCGCCATAAGCGACACACTGTCAAGGTCCGCGAGTTAGTGACTCTTACATTTATAAAATTAGAACAAATAAATAATATAACTACCTAAATCTCAGATTTATTACAATATATATATATATATATATATATATATATATATATATATATATATA
>QLYP01000277.1:117866-132015 GCA_016647725.1 Nasonia giraulti | reverse complement strand
ATATATATATATATATATATATATATATATATATATATATATATATATATATATATATATATATGTAGGGTTTCGCCCCACTTCTCGCTTCGCTCGCCAACCCCCCATTTCAGTTTTTGTGTTATTTTAATTTTTAAAATTTTATTAATATAATTTATAGGTTAAAATTACTTCTAGAAATAAATTGATATAGTAATAGGAGCAAATTTCCTGAAAATTATTTTTATCTAAAAAAATAGTAGTATAAATACTATATAGCAGAAACTATTTAATCATACAATATTAATTCAGTTGAAAATTCTGTCTTACTGAAATTTAATTACAAATAATAATTACCAAAAAAAAAAAAAAAAAATACTGGATTTTAAACAAGATTTATCGAATTAAATTATAGAACAACAAGCTTCTAACCTAATTTATATCACTCATACAAATCTTTAGAACGCCAACCCACGGTCTTGGGTTGTTTTTTGAGGTTAGGGACGAACCTTGAACATGTTTCTCAAATTGATAATATTTTCGATGAAGCTGGTACTGTTATGTTACCGACTCAATTAGATAATTCTTCGCATGGTTTTTACTTTCAGAAAATATTCACATGATCACATTTGAAATAATTATAAAAATAGTTTCGCAGAGGATTTTATCGATAACAAAGAAAATCGTGCTCTTTTACATATAAACCAAATATTTGAATTAGAGGAGAAATCGTGTGAATCATTCAAATTACCTATGCCAAACAAAACTCTTTTACAGAACATTGACAATAATGAAGAAATTATATATTGCAGATTCATGTTTGAATCAATGTACGCTCAGTTGAATGATGACCAAAAAAATATTTTCAACATCACATGTTTACAAATTTATAAAATGTATTTTATAGATGGTCCTGGAGGTTCTGGAAAAACATTTCTATATAAAACATTAATTTATTATTTTATTTCAAAAAATAAATAAAATTTATTAATGGCACGGACTGGAATAGCTTCAATATTTATTACTCCCTAAGGGTTATGACCAGTCATAGAACTTTCCGTTTACCTTTAAATTTGACCAATATTGAAACCGCATTTTTACAATTTAAATCTGATAAACAAAAATTACGAGAATTAGATTTAATTATTTGGAATGAAGCTTCTATGGTTCCTAAAAATGCTTTAGAAATAGTCGATAAAACTTTACGTGATATATGTGATAATGAAATTCCTTTTGGGAATAAATTTATTAATTATAGGAGTAGGAGACTTTCGGCAAATTCTTCCTGTTTTAAAAAACAGTAGCAGAAGCATCATTATAGCAGAAACTATAAAATCACCCTACCTTTAGTCATATTTCCATATTTTAAAATTAAATATAAATATAAATATGCGTTTATTTAATGAAAATTTTTCAAAATTATTGTTTAAAATTGGAGAAGAAAAATCAAAACATTTAAAATTCCCAAAGAATGAAAAACGAATGATATATGTTGGAAATGGAAGGGGAGATAAAAACATATTATAGTATAGATACTGCAACGTATAAAGGTGTCGATAAGTCTGTTGACAATATTTATATAAATTTTCCAATAGAAATATTAAATAGCATTTGCGAAGGATTACCACCTCATGAACTTAATTTAGAAATTGGTTCAATTGTTATGTTAATAAGAAACTTGAATATAGCAGATGGTCTATGTAATGGAACACGATTAAAAGTTAGCAAATTATTAAAGTATAATATTGAAGCAGAAATTATAACTGAAGACAAAATTGGGAATACAGTTTTTATACTTAAAATTACTTTAAATACCGGAAATTCGTCTTCATTGCCATTTATTTTATATAGAAAACAATTTCCTCTAGTCTTAGGATTTGCTATGACTATCAATAAATCTCAAGGTCAAAGTTTCGATAACGTAGGATTATACTTCAAAAAACCATTAATTTCTCATGGCCAATTGTATGTAGTTTTATCTAGATGCAAAAATCCGTATCAATTATTTATTTGAATTGAAAATGAAAACGATTCAGAAATCAAAAACATAGTTTAGAATGAAGTTTTTTATTAAAAAAAACTTTTTAATTCATAGAAAATTAGCAACGATATTTTTTAAATATATGATTTAACAAAAATTCATAAAATTAATGTTACTACACTTTTTTATAAAAAATAATTCCAGCATGGAATGAAATCCGGTTCAAAATTTTGTGATCCAAATGGACAATATGGATTATTTACGTGAAGTAAATAATCAAATTACAGAACACGAACGCGATGAAGTAAATTATGAAAATTATTTGATTAATTCGCTACAAGAACACGACAAAAATGAATTGAATATATTCAATGGAAAGATTGAAATATATGAAATTTTTAATAATGGAATTGTTCAACATTTTTATAGTTTAGATGAAATTCCTACTGATATAACTTTAAATGTTCAACGCATTTTGAAACTACGTCAAATAATAATCTTATATATAAATCTTTGATTAATGATTCTGATGCTTATGTAGCATATAATTTGAATATTGCTAATATTGTATATCACATCAATTTAACAGTTATGTTTTATCCAATCAAAATAATTAAAATTAACAATACTGCAGAATATTAACAATCGCTGCATTGGCCATATTATTAAATTCGAATCTGTAACTATATTAATTTTCAAAAAAGTGGATTAGGCCTATTTTATCTAAAATTTTAACAAAAAATAAAGTGGTATCCCTATTGGGGATATTGAAATCATATACTCTTATAAAGTTTTTACAATGCTACGTATAAACACTAAATCATAACACTAAAAATAAGTATAAGCACATTAAAGTGTCAACAATACAAAAGCAAAAAAAAATTATAAGAATTATTATTTACATCAAACCAAATAAAACTTTAACAAAAAATATTTACCTCATGGGTGGTGTGGAAAAAATAGAAAAGTAAAATTTAAAGTTAAATGAATAATAAAAATTATTAAGGGATTAATAATTAATTAATCATAAAATGAGCTGCAGGAGTGCGGGGGAGGGCTTTCACATTATTCTAATCACATGGAAAATTAAGGAATTTTTCCTTATTTTGCGGGGGGTGCGGGGGGAGTATTTTTTTTTACGTGGCATTTGGAACTAGAAAGTTCATCGCCTCATCTACGCAAGCCTTCCACGCTGCCCTATTTTGTATCAACCCCACCCAAGATGCACCTCTCCAATCGACACCCAACCGTCCTATTTCTACTAGATCCGCTTTTACGTTGTCCTCCCATCTACGTCTAGGTATACCTAGAGGTCGCGTTACCATCGGCCTGCCCTTCATGATAAGCGCTACCGTACGGTCGTCTCCCATTCTCGCTACGTGCCCTGCCCATCCCAATCAGCGCGATTTTATTATTCTGTTAATATTTTGTGACGCGTACAGATTGTGTAACTCATGATTGTGTAGTCTCCTCCATTCCCCGGTTTCCTCATCTTTCTTCGGCCCGTATATTTTTCGCAAGACTTTATTTTTAAATACCCTAAAGCGGTTGTCCGCCTGCTTAGTGAGAGCCCACGTTTGGCACCCGTACAGAACCACCGGCAGTATTATTGTCCTGTATATTCTTATTTTAACGTTTTTAGACAACAACCTCGACTTAAATAAATTACTGACGGCGTAGAAGCAAGCATTACCCGAATGGAGTCTCTTATTTATTTCGACATTAATCTCGTTTCTATCATTTATGGTCGTACCCAGATACCTGAATTCGCTATCCTTTTCAAAAGTAAAATCCCCAACTCTGAGACCTGCCTCCCCTCTGCAGATGCCTAGTTTATCCACAATCATGTACTTTGTTTTTGATTCACTCACTTCTAACCCTGTATACTCTACCGCATTTATGAGGATTTCCGCGTTTCTTGCTACTGTTTCCCTACAATCCCCCCGTATATCCAAATCATCTGCGTAGCTTAGTATCTGCGTTGTTCCATTAAGCGTTGCGCCGAGCTGGCTAACCTGCATTTTTCTAACGACATACTCTAACGTTAAGTTGAACAGCACCGTAGAGAGCCCATCCCCTTGTTTTAAACCATCGCGTATCGTGAAGGGTTCTGATATATTACCGCCTACTCTGACCTTTCCCGTGCTTCCGTTCAGACATATTTGAATCAATCTCACGAGTTTTTTCGGTACACCGAGAAGTACTAGAATTTGATACATTTTGCTTCGCTTAATAGAGTCGTACGCTTTTTTAAAATCTATAAATAGTTGGTGTATGGTTTCGCAAAATTCCCACTTTTTCTCTAACAACTGTCTTATGGTAAACATTTGATCGCTCGTCGATCTGTTGCACCGAAATCCGCACTGATAATCTTCTACTATATCTTCCGCGAATGGAGTGAGTCTAGCTTGTATTATGTTTGACAGAACTTTGTAGCACGTTGCTAAAAGTGAGATACCCCTATAGTTGTTGCAGTATGTCTTATCCCCCTTTTTAAAAATCGGCATAATGATAGATTCCTTCCAATTTTCGGGTATTGTTTCATTTTTCCAGATGGCACATACTAGTTTATAGATTTTGAAAGTGAGCTCGACGCCCCCATATTTGAGTAACTCAGCTGGTATAGAGTCATTTCCCACGGCTTTGTTGTTTTTTAGTTTTTTAATCGCGGCCTCTACTTCTTGGTAGCTAGGTTCCTCCACGTGGAGTTCAGCAGTGTGTATTTCGTCCCCTAATTCTTCGCTATTTTCGTGCACGTTTAATAATTTATCGAAATAATTTTTCCACAGCGACAGTAATTCGTTGTCATTTGTTACAAGGTCCCCGTTTTCGTCCTTCATCAATTGCGCTCTACTCCTAAAACCCTTTCTGATGGTGTTAATCCCTCTGTACATTTCGCGTGGGTTATTTTCCTTACTGTTAGTTTCTATTCTCCTAATAAGATTCTTTTGATACTCCCGCTTCTTATTTCTGTAGATCGCGCTCGTCTGTTTCCTTACGTTAGAATGCTCTTCTACGGTTCTATCGCTTCTATTTTGTAAGCTATCTAATTTAGCCTTTTTGCGCCTTTCAAACCAGAGTTTGCACTCTTCGTCAAACCATGGTTTGCTCTTTGGCTTTTTCTTTTTACCCAGTACTTTGTTTGCGGCCTCTTTTACCGTTTTTTCGATGTCCCCACATAAGCTATTCGGTTCGTCATTCCCCTCCGGCGATGTGTTTGCTTCTTCAAGTGCCTGAAACCTGTTATTAATTTATATCTGGTACCTAATTCGCTCTGTTCTATCTCGTAGCTTCTCAATATCGAAGCTTTCTACCTTATTGAGAACGTTAGTATGACGTCTTTTTTCAATTAGGAAATGATCAATTTGGATCTGAGTGGCTCCGTCCGGCGATGTCCACGTTGCCTTGTGTATGTCCTTGTGCATAAAACACGTAGTTTTGATTATAAGATCTTTTGCCGCCGCGAAATTTATGACCCTAATACCGTTATCATTGCTGACCTGCTCTAAAGTCTAGTAATAGAGATCCTTAGCTTCTTCTTCTTTGTCCTCCGTAGGACAGTGCACATTAATAAATACATATCTATACCATACACCTTCGATAATGATGTACGAGAGCCTATCATTGACGGATTTGAAACTTTTAACCGAATGTATGATGCTTTTGCTTACGAGAAATCCGGTGCCTAGAGATCCTTCACTCTCGGCCCTATAAAGGTACGTGAAGTTACCCGATGCTAGTACTCCGCCATCTGGCCACCGCGATTCCTGTATTGCTACCAAATCTAGATTGTACCTATCAGCTTCCTTTACGAGTTCTTTAAACGCGCCTGCTCTGTATAGACTACGAACATTCCAAGTTCCGACCCTTAAGTCCCTTTTGGTTCGGATTTTATTTTTTTGAGCCATGATAGTATGTTAAACCCGCGCGCTTCGGATCCTGTTCCGATCGCAGGTGAGTCCACCGTTCTAGAGGTGATAACCCCCATACCTCTCTAGAACTAAGTATGAGAGCTTTCCGACTTTGCCGAGAACAGTGTCAACTCGGCGTCAGACACACTACGGTTTCATTCTCGCATCCTAACGCCCCCCTGCAAGGCAGCGCGCCATCTCTGGCATCGTTACCGCGTAAGACCAGGTGACAAATCATTCTGCACATTCCCTTTCGGGGTAGTTGTCATCGCTCCCGCATCCTCCTCGGCAGCAGGATTTTTGCCCATTTTTGTAATGTGTGATGAAAGAGATAGATTGAGAGATAAGAGATAATGTGAAGTGCTTTTTGGTGTGGTGCTTGCGTAGTGTTTCTAGATGAATGCGTTCGACAGTGTGGGCTCATCACACCCACGCCTATTCCTATCGGCTGTCCGCGGCTGCTTATTCAATTTATTCGCAGCTAACCTCTTTCTCAGAGGCTGTTCCTCTATCCGCAACCTAAGGACGCGCTGTGTAGTGGTGATAGGCACCCACCCATCCGATCTAGACGACAACGCCCAAGGCCCGCTTAGAGTTGCGGCATTGTAACAGATGCGGGGGGAGTATACACAAAATAACTATATAATATAGGTATATATAAAAACTCGAAAAAATGTTCAAAAACGTGTTTTTTGCATTTTTTGAGTTAAACTTTACAAGCCACTTCAGCTTTTTTCACCGTAAAGCCACGTCCTTCGGAACTTCTCGCGGTAGAATCAGCCTCAGACGTAGTCGTCTCGGTTAGCGGGTTAAGAATCCTATACTGTACTATGTCTATTCTCTTTTTATAGTAGATTCAATTTTTTTAATTTTTTACATGTTAAGTATCCGTCCCCTTAACAATGTTTAGTAATAGATATACCTTGTATTGATAATATTTTTTCTGAAGTTTTACTTTATATTTATATCATTTGAATTTAATGTTCGCAATTTTATTAAGAATTTTGTTTGGGAAATCAATGATCATTACGAACACATTTATCAAGCGAAGCTTATTTTATTCTTCTAATGTTTCGGACGCTTTATCGTCCCTCTTCAGAGAAAAATACTGTAACGATTTAATTTTAAAAAAGAAGTTAAAATTATGTAACGGAAAATGATTTTACGTAGTATCAACAAAATTTTTTATATTCTTACCTAATATATAAAGCATTGAGCTAAGTCAAATATATAAGATAAAACAGTCGTCATTGTCGGAACATATCCGACGAGAGCATAATAACTGTAATATTAAAATTTAAGAGAAAACATTTTTAATTAACTTAAGAAACTCGATTTTTAAAAACAAAAACATAAAAGTGTAAAAATTACTGGAACAAACAGGTCCATTAGAGATAGTATATCAATCGGTGGCAAGGGCTCGCGGTCGCTCTCCCTTCCGTGACACTTAACCCGCTGCCTCTCTTACTCATACTCGTCTGTCCATCAGACTAACTGCCCGGGCTCTTCACTCTTCCTTTCACATCTCCTTTCGCGCCCTCCCTCTCCCCACACGACCCCCGGCTTTTATTTTATAACATATCAATCATTGATCAGTCTGATTTTCAACGGCTAGGAGTCCACAGCGCGACTGAACATTTTCTATATATATGTTCTATATGTTGTACCTGACTCCCAAACAAAAATTTCAGCGCGATTCCTTCATTTGGCTTCCAGTTCTAGCTAGTCAAAGTTAAGGTTTCAAGCAATTTTTGCATTTTTTGCATTTCTAACGATACGTATCGGTAGACATGAAATTTACTATGTAATAAGTGTCAAATTTGCATGTAAAACCACTTTTTAGCCATTATATCATGTTTGTTTTCTACATAACTTCTAGTAAAAGGTCAGGCTCATTCTGAAACTTTACAGCTACTTTTTTACTATAATCTTTTTACTGTACTGAGGTTGTCAGAGTCCGGATCGAACCTTCAGATTTTCATATTTTAATGGTTAAAATGCAAATAAGGTAGCCTGACCATATATAAGGCTTTAAAAGTTTTTTTATTGAAAAATTCAGAAAATTTCACAAAAAAAAAGTATGTGGATGGTTTTAGTTAAAAATGCATCCCTTATGAGCTAAAAATCATAAAAAATATGCAAAAAATGGGCAAAAATTAAAATTTTTAAATCATTGTTTGTCATTATTTGAAATTATTTGTTAGTTATTTTTTTTATTTCCACCAGGGAGGGGTAAAACGCTCCATAAGAGCATCCGGCAACTTGACATCCAGCCGCCCCCTTCAAACTCCTTGAATCCGCTGTCATTTCGTTTTCCTTATCGAAAGGAAATTTATTTTTATTTTACTGAAAAAGCACTAGACAAAGCTATACTGAGCTAGTCTTTTAAAGAAATCTGAGTTTATACAAAGCGTTGGTGTGATCTAATAAACAAAAAAAAAACGACTTTGTATAGTGTGCTCCAATTTTGAAAAAGTATTATTTTCTGATTCCAACAGTGCAAAATATTAGCAGATTTAAAAAGCTTTGCACATACAAATCTACGCACACACACACACACACACACATATGTATAACGTTAATAATATATATCTGTGGCTGTCAGCCAAAATGACATCACCGAGAAAAAGCAGTTCAATGTTCAGACTTATATATAAGATCGGTACAGTTAGGGCAATTCACAAATTCAATAAACATATAAAGAAACACCAAAAAATCTTTGCTCAGAGGTCTAGAAATATGGCAAAGTAAATTATGTAATTGTGATGACTCAACATGTTAAAACTATGCAAAACCATTTTTCAACACGTAAAAAGTATCTTGTGACACTGTTTTCTCGACCATTCAAATTGAATCAAAATTAGCCTTTGTTCAACAGCATGAACTTAATCTATAAAGGCGCAGACTAAAAATGTTATTAGTAGGATAAAAAAATGTTAAAAATGCTTAATTAGGTCAAAAGTTACATACAATAACAACTATCGAAAAATCATACAATTTTTAGGATTTTTTAAAGTCAAGCAATTTGTATCTTTTTTTAAGACAAACAACACGCTATTCTGAAATTCCTCTGACAGTCTGTGAGCCTACGATTGCAGAACTAAACGGCATAAGTCTATTATCCCTCTTTTTTTAGAGTATATGCTGAAGTCAGATTGATTTATTGGTTGTTCCTTCAAAAAAACACCTCCGGAATATCTGGAAACAGATTAAATGGCAATATTTTTACAGCACTGCGTGCCTGAAATCTGCGATTAAGACACGCTTATCCTTGGCGTAAGTAATCTTTTCTAGCATCGCGCTAACCTCACAGTGCTAGAAAGAACTGCTTACACCACGGTCAAGCGGATTTAAGGCAGGCACTGCTATTAGTCTAGATGCCAGACCAGGTTTGTCGCAAATCAATGTTTAGTCGTCCACCAAAGGTTTTCTTACGTATTTTGATCAGCTGATTAGAAATTTCGAAGGTGGGCATTCCAAAAGTGCTATTGTAAAAATTTATTAACGATTTAATTGTTAAAACTGCTTTAAAATTGATGCTATTAATTATTATTGTGGAAGTTATGGGTGCTTGAAGGAGAGAAATAAAGCAAGAATATAACACCTTTGAACAGTTGAAACTCTTTATTATTTGACAGTGTGCTTCCTAGGTGGATAGAGAGACATATCTCGTGCTGTCTTTATCGCACTTGTAATGATGCTCGCGCCCCTTTCGCATCAGGTAACATTCGACGGTTGAGAGCGGTATAGGTATAACAATAATGAAAGTTGAATTCTAAATGATCTAAATGTGTAAATATGTTTATGTACAACGAGAATCATTTTTGTAGAATTGAAAAATTATCGATAGAACCCAAGATTCTGCAAATTTAGTGCAAAAAGAATGGTTTTTCTCGCTTGGTGCGATGCATCAATTGTTTGTCTCGTATCTGTGGTGGTTGCTTCGTCCTGGTTACCGGCACCACCTTACGGTCGCCGCAAGCAACACCTCTTACCACGGGAGATCTTCTAGAGGGCGCATCTTTCCGCATGAGTGCGTCGAGACCAAGCTCTATCTCTTACTACTCGACTGTGTAACACGATACATCGCCCGGTGCTCGTGCCATGAGCTCAGCGATCTGTTGTTTATCTTTGCACACCATGCGATCTCCGATTAGAACTAAATAACAATATAAAACATAAAACTATTTAACAGTGAGTGAGAGTCTTTCTTTGGCGCGAACATCCGACCTCGATATCCTCGCTAAATTGGTGACCCCTACGTTATTGTGGCGGATTACCGGCCGACTTCGCCAGGCATTAAGAAGTCGTGATCAGTGCGCGCAGCTATAGTGACGCCTAAAACATTAAAAACTACTTATGTTTAATGCGAATGCTACGGAGACCCTACGCTGACCCAGCGGTGACGCAAACTGTTTGCTACGCTTAAGGGATAACATGATAAGCCCGACGCAAAGCAGCCTGACAAAGCCAAGATAGTCAATGAAGGCATAACCAGTGCTCCCACTGATGCAGGCATCAGACATCGCGCTATGGCGATACGGCGCACGTTGTGAAAAAAAAATGTATTAAAACCTAATATATCACGATTGAGTGAACAGAATTGGATGAAATTTGGTTAGAATATAGTTTGAGTTATGTGGAATAAGAAAAAAACATTGTGAATGCCCACAATAGTTTTCGGGGGCCCTAAAATTAAAGGAAAAAAAGCCCATTTTGCGATTTTAGTGATAAAATCTTTGCCTCTTTCAATATTTATAATATTTTTTGGAAAAAAACTATGGACTTACAAATTTTTGTCTACTAAACTTAAATCTATCGAGAAATAGTAAATCGTAGTTTTTTCTCTCATTCCACATAACTCAAACTATACTCTTATCAAATTTCATCCAATTTCGTTCACTCAATCGTGAGATATTAGGTTTTGATACAAAAAAAAAATTTGTTCATACTGTGTGGCGTAGAAGAATCTACAGACGCTCTTACCCGCCCGCAGCTAGGCACACGTACACCATCGCAACTCTTTTGTCACATACGAACGATGAAGCTCTTTAGGTGCGCGGGCTCGACCTAATGATACTCAACATTTCAAAGATGTTGCGCATCTTGCGCAACTGTACCCTTGACGAGCTTGCGCAGGTGGCCGACGGCATCGTCAAAACCGGAGCTGCGACGTTCGCGGTGCAGATGAACAACAAGCCCCGCTACTCGACTTGATGCTGAGATATCTGCAGCGTCACCTGATCTTTTCCTCCTCTCAGAACTCGCCGCCTTGCGCATATCCATCGCGCAGATTGCCACTGCAGCCACTTGAACCCTCGAGACTATCCAGAGCATCGCGAACGAACTCGTTCGCGAGCGAAGTCTCCAGCAGCAAAACCGCGACACTGCTACTACCATCAGCGCTTCGATGACAAGGCCACGAATTGCCGACCAGCTGACTTGCGCCTGTCAGCCCAAGGAAACTAAACCGACTGCCTACTAAACTAAATCTGGAGCCTGAGGACATCTGCAAGACGGCCTCACTAACAAGTCTTTTTAGCCAGAAGAAAGTGAACTTTGAGTTTCACCGTTTCAAACTAAGGTTTCCGGCCACCAGCGAAGAAAATCGGCGGCATCCAGAACTTTCCAAAGTCCGAGTCGCCCAAAGCTCTTTGAAGTTTTTTGGGCCTGCTTAATTTTTACAGACGCTATATTTTGAATACAGCTCAGCAGCAGGTTCCTCTCAACGAGCATTTCTGAGGCATCCAAAGCAGTTGACAGGTGCTGCACTGGATCCGCTTTCGACGTAGCTAAAGCCAGCTTAGCTAGCGCTTTCAGGGCCACCTACCTCTTGCCAACAGCGCCTCTCTTCCATGCTACCGATGCATTTGATGTTGCTATCAGAGGAGCACTAGAGCAGGAGGTTGACAACTGCTGGCACCCAGTCGGCTTCTTCTTAAGGAAATTCTCGCCGACGAAGAGAAGGTAGAGCACCTATGACAGAGAGATCCTTGCTGTCTACAAAGCAGTCAGGCAGGTCGAAGTCAGAATAGACCACAAACTAAGGTCACATCAAAGGAAAAGATAACGTGGTAGCTAACGCTCTCTTCAGACCATGATTAACCTTCAGCGTGCCTTTGACGCTCGATCCAGCTACCGTTGCAACCGCTCAGGAGAAATACGAGAAACTTTCGCATATCCTCGTGTCCAGTAAGCTTGTTCTCCAGTAGCACGAGGTCCAAAGCTGCAAGATCTGTTGCAAGGTCCTCGACAGCGTCGTTTGACTTTACTTGCTTGTCAAGCGCTGTCAAGTTGCCTTCGACAGTGTGCATCGCCCAGCGCACCCTAGTGTACGAGTCACCGTTCGGGTGCTGACAGTCAAGTATGCCTGGCCTGGCATACGCAAAGACGCCAGCTCCTGGGCCTAGTCATGCGTTGCTTGCGAACGCTCGTTAAGGTCCAACGCAACGATCAAGAGGCTTTGTCTTCGTTCGACGTTCTAGAGGACCGGGGTGGTACCTATGGCAGACATCCGAGTGAAGACCATAGCCAAGAGATTCTTCGTAACCGACAGCATTCTAGCAAATCACAGCACTTTCGCGGAGAAACTGAGGGAGCTCTACAAGGCTATCAAGCCAGTTTCAGCGTCTGGCCACACCAACCATAAGCCGTTTATTTTTCAACTTTTGTACTTGAAACAATTAACAAACAAAAATGATTAAGAGTGCAGTGGTTCCTAAAAAATGAGCCATACGCGCATTTTTTAAAGCATTCATAAAATTTGCACAAACTTAAATAACACGTATTAATAGCTGGGAAAATAGCTTCTTTTCCCTTTGGAGAAAAATGACCTGTTTTTTTCTCTAGGGGAGAAGCAGGCCAATTTTCACGATTCTCTATGCTACTTTTTGGCGTGCAAAGAGGTCCATTTCATGCCTGAGTTGTTGAAAATGCGTATTCCACTGAAAAAACCGGTAACATTTCTTTTTTTCTGGTAACCTTACGATTCAGCCGATTAACTACTATATCCATTTCCCCCGAATACCTTACATTACATAAGACAATAGTTGGAAAGGCTATCAAATGAGGAAAAATAAGGCTCATAGAAAATGCACTATTTGTAAAAATGCTTTTTTGGTTTTTAATCACGAATGCTTATTTAAACACCGCTTTTTGGAGAATCTATAGAAATGAAGCAAAAACGTATTATTTATTTTTATTAACTTTACATGGTTAAATCTCCATGTTTCACACTACACCGTACTTTATGTATAAAACGGATATTATTATTTAATCGGATGAACTGTAAGATTATCAGAAATAAAAAATTTTACCTGCTTTTCCAGTAGAATAAACATTTATCCCACTTTTTCTTTTCCACAGTCGATAACAGCAAAATCTGCTTTACAGCTGAGAGTGGATTTGAAAGGAATATTGGTATCGAAGAATATATCGGAAGTAGTAATATTAGAAATATTTCATACAGAGAAGCTGTAGGAACGTTACTGTATTTAGCAAACACCAGTCGCCCTGATGTTTACTATTGAGTATACATGCTAAGTAGACATTAAAACAATCTGACAGAAAAATAGAAAAAAAACATGATTAAACGAGTATTTTGTTATTTGAAAGGAACTCGAACGCTAGGGTTGAATTATTTAGGAAAATCAGACAATTTACAAGCATACCCTGATGCAAGGAATCTCGAACGACTAGTTCGAAAATGTTTAAACGTTTAAACAACAATATAAAGTAGTTTTATTTTTTATAAGTTTTGAGAGAAACCTATGTACTATAAAGGGTTTTTGGGGTCGCTAATTACGAATCTGATATCAGATTTGAAAAATAATTTGTTTAAACAACTTTGTTGATGCGAATTACTGCATAACTCGAGTTTATTGAAAAAGCTATATACTACCAGGGGATTTTATGGTCTCTGATTACAAATCTGTTATCAGTACCGTAAATTTCAATGCATCGAAACAACGAAGGTGAGGCAAGCAGTAGGAAGCAAAAAATAAATCTAAAACCGAAATGAATAAACCCATTTAACCTACGCTCTCTGAACTCAATAAATTACTTAAACTACATCTCAGCTCATCGAAGAAAGGCGAGCGAAGCGAGTATAAATCAAAGCCCTTAAACCCAGCTTAACCTTAACCTCATGCTCTCCCAGATCAGTAATTTATTTAAACAACACCTCGGCACATCGAAGGAAGGCGAGCGAATCGAGTATAAATCTAAAACCAAAGTGCTTAAACCCAGCTACCCCACGCTCCCCGAGCTCAATAATTTA
>QLYP01000277.1:106435-117856 GCA_016647725.1 Nasonia giraulti | reverse complement strand
TGAGAGCGAAGCGAGGATAAAATTAAAAGCCGAAGTGCTTAAACCCAACTACACCACGCTCCCCGAGATCAATAATTTATTTAATCAATACCTCGGCACATCGAAGGAAGGCGAGCGAAGCGCTGAAATTGAATTGAAACAAAGACATTGAATTCCAAGTGTCTGTGAAGCAGATACCCAAGTTCGAGAAGAAAAACGACGTATCTGTAAATCTCTTCATCCTCAAGAAGAAGGGTAGTGTATTTGATGTCTCACCGTGTCATTTGACAGCTTCAAAGAAAGAGAAACACGTGAATATCCTGCTTGTGCAAGACACTTATATAGATGAGAATGAAGAGGAACAACAAGGAAATTTGAGAGTTCCACGTTTACATTATGTAAGTATCAAAACATAAGGAGAGAAAATATCTCTGCGATCGTTGTCTTCACTATTTTCGTGATGAGGCTAAATTGAACGCTCATACAGTCGACTGTTCACAAGTGAATAAGTGTAAAGTGATGCTATCTCAAGAGAAAGACAGTGTGCTGGAATTCAAAAACGCCAACAACAAAGAGCGAGTTCCAATAGTTGTTTACGCAGACTTTGAATGTGTCCTCAAGCCTGTTGATGATGATAATCGTGCTTATCAAGAGCATGAACCCTTCAGCATTGGCTGCTATGTTCAGTTCACTCACGATGCAGACAAATGCAAGTACATAAGCTACAGAAGAGAAGCAGAACAAGAGGAAGATCCCGTGAAATGGTTCGTTTCTCAACTTCATATGGTAGCTGATGAACTTGCTAACATGCACAAGAACCCCTTTCCAATGAAGGATGTGGACCAGAGATCGTTTGATTCTGCTACAACATGTCACATCTGTGGTGGAACGTGCAACTCAACAGACATCAAAATCAGAGATCATTGTCACCTCACGGGACAGTAAGTTATTTATTGTTCTGATTACTATTCTTTATCTAATCTCCATTCTTTTTTCCAGATATCGCGGAGCGGCTCATAACAGTTGTAACCTCAACTATAACGACTCGAGAAGTATACCAGTTGTCTTTCACAACTTGAGTGGATATGATTCACACTTGTTCATAAAGGAGCTTGCCAATAGCTTCAAAGGACGAGTCTCGATCATTCCACAGAACAAAGAAAAGTACATCTCATTCACGAAGCACATTGACGGAAGCGATATCAACTTCAAGTTCATCGACTCCTTTCGTTTCATGTCATCTTGGCTTGATAAACTAGCTTCTTACTTGGACAAGTTGGAAATAGCCAACAAAGAGTTCAAGAAGGAGTTCACTGATGTTCAAATTCAGTTGCTCAGAAGAAAGGGTGTGTTCCCGTACGATCACATCAAATCATTTGAGAATCTCAACGAGACCTCGCTTCCAGACAATGAGAGTTTCTACAGTAGCCTCTATGATAGTGGAATATCAGACAAGGACTACAAGCATGCTCAGACGGTCTGGAATGTTTTCAACATCAAACCTCTTGGCCAGTACTCGGATTTCTATCTGAAGACTGACGTACTTCTCCTGGCGAACATATTCGAAGACTTCAGGACCAAATGTCTCCATACCTATGAGCTAGATCCTGCTCATTACTATACCACCCCCGGATTTACATGGGTTGCCATGTTGAAGTACACTGGCATCAAGCTTCAGCTATTGACCGATATTGATATGTTGCTCTTCGTCGAGCGAGGCATCCGGGGTGGTATTAGTCAATGCTGCAATAGGTATGCCAAGGCCAACAATCGGTATATGGAGTCTGGATACGACGAGGATGAAGAGTCAAAGTACCTGATGTACTATGATGTCAACAATCTATACGGATGGTAAGTTCATATTGAAATACTGATAATAATGATGATATACTAATAAATTCCTACATTTCTAGGGCAATGACACAATTTCTGCCTTGTAATGGCTTCAAGTGGGTGGAAGACCTGAATTGTGATTTCTTCAATGTTCCCGACGATGCTCCAGTGGGATACATCCTGGAGGTAGACCTCGAGTCTCCGGAAAGTCTCCATGATACTCACAAGGACCTTCCACTCTGTCCAGAACATGCAACACCACCAGGATCAAACCAAGAGAAGCTACTAACCACTCTGAACAACAAGGAGCGCAGTTCACCCGAGAGGCCATGGTTGAAGCCATACATTGACCTTAACAGCGAGATGAGGAAGAATGCGAAGAATGAGTTTGAGAAGATGCTCTTCAAACTCTTCAACAACGCAGTGTATGGTAAAACCATGGAGAATGAGCGCAAGAGAGTCGACGTGAAGCTGGTAAACAAGTGGGAAGGTCGCTATGGTTGTGAGGCATACATTGCTCAGCCCAACTTCCACAGCTGTGCGATTTTCAATGAGAATCTCGTGGCCGTCCAGCTTGCCCGCACCGAGATCTCAGTCCGCAAGCCGATCTACATCGGATTGGCAGTGCTAGACTTGTCGAAGAGCCTTGTTTACCGCTTCCACTATGAGTACATGCAGGAACGAGTGGGAGACAACGCCAAGCTCCTCTATACAGACACAGGCAGTCTCATCTACGAAGTCAACGATGTAGATATGTACGCTGTGATGAAGACTGACCTTCATGAGTTCGACACTTCTGATTATCCAACTGATAATCAGTTCAACATCCCTCTAGTCAACAAGAAGAAAGTCGGACTCATGAAGGATGAGTGCAATGGCAACATCATGACGGAGTTTGTTGGCCTCCGTAGCAAGATGTACTCGGTCAAAGTGCAAGGACAGCAGCCTATCAAGAAGGCAAAGTGTGTGAAGTCGTCAGTCGTTAAGTCGATCATCGAATTTGACGACTACATCCACTGTCTTCGAGATAAGGCAACGATCACCAGACAGTAGAAGAACATCCGCAGCCGTCTTCACGTCATCAGGACCGAGACGGAGCATAAGATCGCCCTGAGTCCGCATGACGATAAGCGATACCTGATCCCCGGTCAGACAGACACTCTACCGTGGGGTCGTCACATGATTGATGGATATCAGCTTATCGAGGACGATGATGAATCACATGCGAAGAAAGCCAGATTACATTAGGTAAGTTATACTGCTTATAAATTATAAGTCGTGGTATTAATCATACTTTTTGTTTCAGAGTATACTGCGCAGACTCTCTGACAACCAATCAGGTGTGTGAGTCGCCGTTGCCGCTGGTAGTAGTGGTGGGGAGTCATATACTTAAGGAAGCCTGACGCTCTCGAAATCATTCTCGATCAACGAGCTAAAGAGCAAAGATGGACGCTATCAACAAGATTGCCAGCGGAGGATTCCTTCCTACGAAGAAGATGTCTGAGCTACAGGCCGGACAGAAGCACTTGGTGACATCCCTACGTCCAGTCAAGACCAGATATGGATTGAGAATTGTGGCTACTCTAGACGATGATTGTCAGATGGTTCTCCCTTCTCGTGTATCAGCTGCATTGGAGAAGAATAAGGAGACCTTTGAGAGTATGTCTACTCAAGCCAAGGAGATGAAACTGGCCTTAAACTCAAAGGGCGATAATAGCATTGAATTTTGTATTGTTTGAACATTATGTAAATTATTGTAAATAATTGTTTTTTTGAATAAAGAAAGGAAGTTAATGTAGAGATAGTGAACTATGGTTGTATCTCACAGGTGAGAGCTAAGGTGGGGCTCTCATCACTTCCAAAAAATAAATTAAATTTCTGTCTTATTAATCCAAATATTATGTGTACTATCAAATCCTAGCCATTTAACATAAACTTGTTTTCCACGCTTCTTCAGGACTTTCTCTACAAGATAAACATCTGGATACTTCGCCTTCAAGAGCTCCTGTTCATAGAATCCACCTGTGATTGGATTATTTTGATAGTCTTTAAGATGATACGTAACAGGATTCGTTGCAGCAACTCAAATAATAGTGAAAATCTCAGTTGACCAGTTAGGTGTATAGCCTTTCTCGAAAACTTGCTTCACTTTGCTCAAACGTACCTTATTACCAATCTTAAACTTAGGCTTCTTCATTGATCTAGACTCATGTGTAAATTTTTTGAGAATCTGAGATTGAGTTGTCACTTCATTAGGCTTCATTCCAGTAGTTCGATGCTTGGTATCATTGTACTTTGCAATCAAATCAGGTAGAATATTCAACCATTTGCAAGTTACCTTGCAAACTAAATTGAATCCACATCTTAGTCTTGAGTGTGCGATTGAAACGTTCACATATCGAAGCTTTTAAATTACTATACGTTGAGTACAGGTTGATCTTATACCGTTTCATGAGAGCTTGAAAGTTGGTATTATAAAACTCTTTGCCTCTATCTGTATGCAGACTTTTAGGTACTCGACCTTGACGTGAAGTGACTTCATTGCTGCTGCAACTTCTTCTCCGGTCTTTTTCTTTACAGGCACAGCCCATGCAAACTTGGAAAATACATCAATGACTATTAACATGAAACTCCTATTTTCTTTAGCATAAGGTTGCATCTCCACTAAATCAGCTTGCCATGTTTCATCTAATCCTCGAAAATCAAAACTGCGACGAGGATAATTCCGTCGAGCTGGTTTGTGAAGTTCTTCAACTACTACTTTTTTATGTTGCATGTTAAACGTTTGCAGAATGAATGTTGCTTGTGATCTGTGACACAGCTTCTTTTATAGTATCAATTTCTAGCTTGTAGGTCAGTAATTTTAAATCA
Source organism: Nasonia giraulti (assembly GCA_016647725.1). Taxonomy (NCBI): domain Eukaryota; kingdom Metazoa; phylum Arthropoda; class Insecta; order Hymenoptera; family Pteromalidae; genus Nasonia; species Nasonia giraulti. Next base: position 113,173 of record QLYP01000277.1, on the reverse strand, counting down.
AATTGCTCTCTGTATGCTTCCAAAGGAGAATCTAAATTGTTTAAGTCTCTTTCTTGTCGGGATATTAAATCTAGAATTTTTTGATTTTCCATTTGAAGTTGAAACAAACTGACAGCCTCATCTATGTTTTGAGCATCTGCCATGTTGCATAACCTCTTTTTATCCATGTCGTATTGACCATCTGTTGTGATTTTGAAACCAAAACCAGGAGGAGCACGACTTCCCTCACTCTTTTTCAAATTACGTCCGAACACGTCGACACTCATTTTGATAATGATATTTGTAAATGAAACAGCTCAGTATATATACCCTCCTTCGCGAAGTTCTTCTATGATTGAGTGGATTTCGTTGATATGACTAGGATTGTCAGCTGATTGTTCAGCTATCAGTAAGCGTAAACGATCAACTAGTTCATTAGGGTCGTCCCAGTACACATAATCCATTCGAGTATCTCTTCTAGCAATTTTATAACGTGGTAATCCTTTTCCACCTTTCTTTTGAGCAAACATAGGATTGATAATGTCAGTATATTTTTTACTATTATGAACACGAATTGGTTGTGTGCCCAAATATTGTTTTTTATGAGCATTTGTCGCTTCCAGAATACTTCGATAATTCTGCGAATCACTATGATCATAAATCTTGGGCTGTTTTGCAATGAGCAATTCCATCAAACCAGCTGTTTTTGAATATTTTTCATCTTTTACTTTGATGCTTCGATCTCCAAACACTATTGATGAGTTACCTAACATCCATTCTGAACCTTCTTTTCGAACTCCATAAATTTTATCATTATCCTGCTGATGTTTCAGCATAGTCATATATATGTCAGCTACGTTACTGGGCTCTTGAATTACTCCTCTATGAATTTTCGTATCATTCAAATCATCATCATCCTCCCTAGCTGCAGTTTCAAAATCAGATTCATGATAAGGTTCAATTGTATCATCATCAAAGCTGTCATTAGAACTTTCTTTTTTGACCATTTCATCCTTAACCTCCTTCTTTATTGCTCTACTACGTTTAGATACTTCAGATTTTTCAACTGTTTTAACTAGTTTCTCGAGAGGATCAACAATAGGTTTAAAAGTTTCTCCTATTGACTATTCAAATTTATCTTTTCCAAATTTCAACAGACTATACTTGCGTTTTACAGCATTTTGCGCTTTCACAAGCTGATGAAGTATATTCTTTTTTCTGAATATCAGCCATGTTGATACTTTAACAGTCAAAAATAGACTAATGAATGTCGACTAAGTGTGTCTTATATTTATAGCAAAAGTGTCAAAACCCTTTCGATATCTACCATTGTTGATAGCACTATCTGTGTCAATCAGTAAGAATCCATGTTTATCATCCATCCAACATTTTGAGCATAATTCTCGAAACTGCGGATACGACATGTCCGAGTTGACATGATCGTTGTATAAGTGTTTGAGATTCATGTCATCTTGTCGGAAAACTACCAAGAGATTAACGTTATCTCTCACAAGATGTTTCGGAACTTGTGCATAAGACTGACATAGATAGAAACAATCAACTTTCTTATGCCTCCCCATACAGTAGTATGCTCTAACATTGTTTTGTTTTTCCCAGGCTATATCTTCGAAAATCATGATAGAATTCGGAAGTGCATTCTCAGGAGCTATGGCATCATCGTTTTCACTGAATGCAAAGTACTCTATACCATTCAATGGTTCGAGGAGATCTTTTAAAAATTTGTACTTGGACTGATTAAGCGATTTGGAGTAGACGTAAACATTTTTAAACCTAACTCCATTTGGATGTGTTATGAGAGCTAGCAAACTATTTGTTTTACCACAATTAGAGGGTCCACAAAATACTGCTCGAATACTATCTGGAAGTAAATCACCATGTCGTTTGTTTTTCTTCTCCGGCTCTGCAATAGTATCAAAGTTCACTACCGGAAGCTTAACAGACTGTATCTTAAACATGTTTACATGTAGAGAACTGTTGAACAACTGTTGTGAGACTATAAATAGAGCTGGTATTTATACTTTCGGTATTAGTTATCACTTAACCTTCAAAGTGAAATGATCGTTTACAAACGTCGGGGACGAGGTCTTGTTAATCGATTGCTTAATAATCTTCCAGTTGAACTTCATCTACCGGGTTATCAATACTGTGGACCAGGCACTAAACTTACTAAACGATTAGCTCGTGGTGATCCAGGTATTATACATTAGACGTTGCCTGCAAGGAACACGATATAGTATATTCTCAGAATCGAGAAAATATTGCAGTTAGGAACGCTGCTGATAGAGTCCTCGCGGATAAAGCTTGGCAAAGAGTTATCTCAAAAGACTCAGGAGTGAAAAAAAAAGCAGCTGCTTTCGCTATTACAAGTGCCATGAAGTTAAAGTCTAAATTTGGAATGGGAGTTCCATTCAAGAAGATAGTGAAAGCTGCATCAAAGTCAATCGTTCCTAGCAAATCTGCTCGTAAAGTCATCCTTTCAGCATTGAAGGGGGCTCGAAAAGCTGTTAAAGATGCTGGTGGCAAGCGAAACATTGGTATTCCTCGTATTCTACCAGTCCCATTGAAAGTGGGAGGTTTTTTACCATTCCTCGTACCTATATTCGCTGGTTTAAGTGTGACTGGTGCTATAGCAGGAAGAGCTGCTGGAATAGCGAAAGCAGTTAACGATGCAAAATCAGCTAAACTTGCTCTCGAAGAAAGTCATAGACATAATAGGAAAAATGGAGGATATAGCTCTAGGTAAAGGGCTCTATTTGAAACCACATAAAACAGGGTTCGGTCTTCGTCTTAAGCCTGGAAATGGATTGAGGAAAAAAAAAGATCGACGTAGTAAGGTTACCTCAGAGAGCTCTTACTAATATTGATCTCTTAAAGTATGCTAAAATCTTAAAAATACCATACTTCCGCGGTGTCTTTATGCGTAATGCTCTTCCTATTAATGGACCTCATTATCGCGAATCTGCTATTGTTAATTTGGATGATGCTACTGGTCCTGGCACACATTGGGTAGCATATGGAAAGAGAGGTAGCGATGTTGTATATTTTGATAGCTTCGGCGACCTTCAACCACCTCTAGATTTGATGTTGTATTTGGGTGTTGATCGAATAAAGTACAACGCTGAACGATATCAGGACTATGATACATTCAATTGCGGTCATCTTTGTCTTGATTTCTTAAGCTCCAGGCTATATAAAGGAGAAGAGAAGTGATTATCGTTACATTATCATTTCAACTATCATGAGTGATACATTGGCATCGAGTCTTTCAGGCACATCTTCTACACTTGACGCTCAATTCTTCCCACCGATTGAACTCTCAACGCATAAGGACTACGTTCTTGGATTGGTTGAACTTTTAACCTTTAATTCGATTCCGAATATTGACATAGATAACAACAAGTTTTACGTTGATAATGAAGTAATCTCCCTACCTACTGGAAGTTATGAGATCGAAGACATAGACAACTATCTTCGCGAAGCATTGGCTGCAAGAGACATACTTATCAATCTCAAACCAAACAACAACACTCTTCGTAGTGTAATAGAGTGCAGTCATACAATTGATTTTCGTCCAAAAGATTCGATAGGACAATTGCTAGGCTTCACACAACGACTTCTTTCATCAAACGTCTCTCATAGCTCTGATCTACCTGTATCCATACTCAAGGTCAACGCTCTACGAATTGAGTGCAACATTACCACTGGTGCCTACATAAATGGAAAAAAAGTGCATACTATACACGAATTCTTCCCAGCAGTACCACCAGGCTACAAGATTATCAAAGTTCCATCTCAAGTTATTTACCTTCCAATCACTGTGAAAATCTTAGATCATATTCAAATTCGTATAGTCGATCAAGACGGACACTTGGTTAATTTTCGCGGTGAAGTAATAACAGTGAGATTACATCTGAAGCAAGTATAATGGGCATCGTTTACGGTCGCGGGTATATAAGGAATCGAAAATGTCGAAAAGTCATCAGTCGTCCGCGAACGTTGAGAACGCTAACACGGCAAAACATTCAGTTTCTAAAAAGCCTCGGCTTAAGAGTTGGTGGAAAATAACGTCTATATTCTTCTGCTGTCAAAATGGAAGAAATTCTAAATAATATACAGTCACCCGTGACATTCGATGAGTCAATATCTCATTATGAGATTCACGCTCATCAACCTTACAACGTTTCATCTTACAATAATAGTGATGAAATTCGCATCTCGGTGCAACATCAAGACTTGTGTATTTTGCCGTCAGCTAGCTCGCTTCATGTATGTGGTAGGCTAACCAAAGCTGATGGCACTCTCGTGAAAAATACAAAGTTGGTAAACAACGCCGTCTGCCATATGTTTGAAGAAATACGATATGAGATAAATGCTATAGAGATCGATAAATGTAAAAATGTCGGATTAACTACTCTCATGAAAGGCTGGGTATCGATAAATCCCAGTCAAAATCTAATCATACAAAATGCTGGCTGGCTCGACGTTGAGGAGAAAGAGAATTTGATGAATAGTGAAGGATACTTTGATATATCTATACCTCTAAGTATGATCCTAGGCGTTACTGAAGACTATCGCAAGGTAGTCGTTAACGTGAAGCATGAACTCATTCTCACTAGATCGAGAAATGATCTGAATTCCGTAATACAGACACCTGCGAAGGTTCCAACTGCAACTACTGCAGCAGAGTACGAAAATTTCAAGATTGAGATGATGAAAGTTGAGTGTCTCATGCCATATCTAGTATTATCTAATCAGCATAAAATCCGGATGCTTAGTCATATTCAGAAGGGTAAATCGATTGATATGAGTTTTCGTAGTTGGGAGCTGTACGAATATCCACTGCTTCCTACTACACCCAAATATGTTTGGACAGTCAAAACATCTAATCAGTTAGAAAAGCCCCGCTTCGTTATTCGGGACTTCCAGACGAATCGAAAAGGAATGAGAGAAGTAAATTCTAGTCGTTTCGATCACTGTAATATCAGTAATGTTAAACTCTTCTTAAATTCACAATACTATCCTTATGGAAATCTAAATTTAGATATTGAACGTAATCAGTATGCTATGCTCTACGATATGTATGCCAACTTTCAACATGCATACTATGACAAGAGTATTGAGCCTATGCTGAAAAAGCAACACTTCATCAACTATCTACCTCTTATAGTCATCGATTGTTCAAAGCAGAACGAAGCTTTGAAAAACGCGTCAGTTAATGTTCGGCTGGAATTTGAATCCAAAGATAATTTTCCCGCAGGAACCTCTGCTTATTGTTTAATTATACATGATCGCATAGTTCAGTATAATTGTGCAAATGGCGTTGTGAAAAAACTCGTTTGATTTATTTAATAACACTCATTGTATCCTAACAAAAATCGATTTCATGAAGAGATTTGAAATTTGCATTCCAATGCTCTCCTGAGTAGAGCGCTTTCATCTTCCCACTCTTGCACTACAATGCGCGCGCATTCAAGCCTCCTTTCTTGCACTGCTTATGGTAGTAGTGGTGGGGATATGATATAAAGAAAAGCTTGCTGCTAGTCAGAGTCATTCCGAGATGGAGAACTTAGTGGACATGCAAGGCTTTAAGCAGGCTGGCAATGACTTCATCCTCAAGGAGTTATCTATAGTTTCTCTAAGGGATGATATCGAACCTATTGTAATACTTTTCAAACAGCCTTTTCCATGGCGTCGACTCACAGAAAAGTACAAGCAAGAGAATACATGGTTGGAATATCATTATCATGGTATACCATGGTCATCTGGAGGAATCGAATATGTAGAAATCGGTAAAATTATTCGGGAAGCCTTGCATGACTGCCAATGGTAATGGGATCCTTGAAGAAGAAGTGGTTGGAACGTTTCAAATTCAACGTAATCGACGTCTTGGAAATGGGATATCCACCTCTAGGCAAGATCAAACTCGTAACGGTTTGTCCTCATCATAATGACGCCTATAAAGCCAGCTGTGCTCTTCACAATGTACGACTTATGAAGAAATACATGCGAGAGCAATGTAAGCAATTGGAGAGAAAAGATTCATCCATGGAGTGGGAATAAAATAATACTTATGGAGAGGTTAAGTTACATGGTTGAACCTCACAGGTGAGAGCGATGGTTGGGGCTCCCATCACCTATAAATACGAGAAAACTTCCACATCATGCTCATTCGTACATCATGGGTCCACCGCCTATTAGTGCAGGTTATAAGCCTCTTCCTGATTCGAAAAATGATAAGAAACAGGAAAAGAAGGAAAAATCTTCTAATTGGAAACAGTATTCACAAAAGTTTTCCACAAATACTTATTCTATGCCTGAAAAAGAGGGTTATAAGAGATTTAATTAGCGAGCTAAATTGATTGAATATTAGTTATCCCTCCTGTAACGGGTAAATCGGTAAAACGCTCGGCCGGTGACCGCAAGGCTCCCGGTTCAAATTCCTGCATAGCAATGAATTTTTTTTTTAATCAATTTAAGAATATAGCGCTCGACCACAGATGGCGATCCTGTAGTGAGAACTCTCGCGATCGATAGATGGCGCTGCGGGATCTGGATATCTGCGACCTGGTGGGTTACCGCCTCTTTACCGAGTTGGGGAGCCGAGCTCTGGGCTCGTATCACTCTGAGCTCGTACCCCCCCGCCCCCCTGGCCTGGTACCCCCCTGGCCTGGTACATCCCTGGCCTGGTACCCCCCTGGCCTGGTACATCCCTGGCCTGGTACCCCCCTGGCCTGGTAC
>QLYP01000277.1:88569-106425 GCA_016647725.1 Nasonia giraulti | reverse complement strand
CCCCTGGCCTGGTACATCCCTGGCCTGGTACCCCCCTGGCCTGGTACCCCCCTTGTTTACCTACTCAGCTACCCCATGCACGACAAGTTTATATAAAAAACATAAACTCTTAAACCCATCTACCCCTCGAATTGTCAGTTTCCGTACTTGGCACAGCGGAGGAAGGCGAGCAATTGCGAGAATTTTATCAAAAACATAAACTCTCAAACCCACCTACCCCATGCACTGCGAGTTTCCGTACTCGGCACAGCGGAGGAAAGCGAGCAATTGCGAGAATTATTGTATACAGGCATGTATACAATATGTTGTAGTTATCCAATAATTTGTACATGTACAAGCTATTGTAATCAACATAAGCCGCGCATTTCCTATAAAATTCTCTTGGCACGTGGATTGAAAATGAATGGATGCTCCAAATGAGTACTCTCAAATCATAGAATTTTGAAGAGTATGTTTACGTAACTTGTACATAATTTGTTTTTCTAGAATAAAAAATGCGAGAGTAAAACGACTGCGAAGCTGTCGTATTGCTGTAAACCTCGCTCGCCTTCCTCCGCTATGCCGAGTTCTGAAACTCGCAGTGCGAGAGGTAGGTAGATTTTAGATTTACATGTTATTATCCCTCACGCCCGTCTTTCTTTGCTGTGACGAGTACGTTAACTCGCACTGCTAAGGGGTAGTAGGTTTAAGAGTTTATGTTTCTTATATAATCTTCGCACTTGTACGCCTTTCTCCGCTATGCCGAGTACTGAAACTCGCCGTGAGAGGAGTACGAGTAGTAAGTAAGCCGGTATGGGGAGACATAACAAATGACGTAATCACTGGCGCATCCTTATCTTATCATGTAAACAAGTAATAAAGATAAGATAAGGTATCATGTTTATAAACAGTTAATTAAGATAAGGATATCTTGTTTATACGTGTGTAATTAAGATATCATATTTACATAAACAAAGAAGCTATCTTTACCGCAATAATAAGCCATGATGATACTTTTTTTATTATGAAAACAGGTAATAAAGATAAGGTATCGCCAACGTCTTAAGCATTTATCTTGTAAACAATTAAGATAAATATGGATTGTTACTGACGTCATGTACACCTCTTATGACGTCATAAGATAATGAGATTTTTATGTATGATGAGTTTGTAGTACGTTTATAGAAATATTGTGGTCCTAAAAAGGACCGATTTTAATTGATAAATAAAAGTCTTAGAATAAGACTTTATTGTTGCTATCCCCAATCAGTGTTGTTATGTCCTTGATATTTGGAATCTTTATTTGCTTCCTTGTCAGGACAATAACTCCTGTACCCTTCTTTTTTCGGGAATGATCCAGTATTGGAAGAATATTGAGGTAGATACTTTTGGAATCCAGAAGCCGGTTTATATTTCACTTCCTCTCGACCTGAACCTTTTTTCTTCTTCTTCTCCATATTGTGGTTGTCTATATTACGATTATGACTCGTCAAGTGTACGCGAAGCAATGAGAACATACTTATGCACAGTTGATATTTATAGAGAGTCGTAAGGAGTGGCAGTAGGATGGGAGGTTTAGATGATGTCACAAAAAGTGAATTTTAATATTTTCTAGTTTATTACAAGATAGAAAGACATATGTACAAAGCGTAATGACAAAAAATAGCATGTATATTTATACTTTAATTATGGCAGTATAAATGTCTTTATATATATCAAACAATTGAAAAGCAGCTATTTCACATAAGATTATATTTAAAATTATTTCCTCAATAGTATCTTTAAACTTGTCGTGAATTATAATTTTAATATTTTCAGTGTATAAAGTATAATATTGTTAAAACATCTCACACGTCTTTAGTATAGAATTAGGGTCTTTCTCAATACCATCGTTTTTAATACAGTCAATTATAAACTTCTTAATATGAGAAACAATTTCATTCACTTTATCAACACACTCTTCAAGTTTACTCATACGTTCGTCAATACACTGTGAGACAATTTTTAGCCCATCAAAAGTGACTTGCTGCATGCATATCGATGGTTGATGATAAGCTGTTTTTTGTTTCTTTGCTCGTGGTGGTTGATGACGTAGATTCTCACCATCAGTAACAGTAGCAGCAGCAGCAGCAGCAGCAGCACCAGTGTAGTCATTGAAATGGGAAGCACTAACTGTATGCAGTACATCATCGTTTTCTTCGTCAATCAAAAGATTTGGAAAGATGGATGTTCCGACAGGTCTTTCTTCTATCAATATGGATTTGGTATTGTATGAAGAAGTAAACATCAGATCATGATTTTCCATGTACACCTTCGTTGGTCGAGTGTATTCACTTTGGAATCTGTACGCATCTTGGAAATAGCAATTTATAAGATCAAAGTAATTCTTGAAGACTTTCCAGCCAGATGCATCAAATTTGACGGATTTAAAACATGTTGTAGACGTTGAGAGTTTCACCACTGGTCGATAGCTTCTCTGGTAACTTTCTAAGCCAAGAGTAACGCGTTTCGAGTTTGACTTATTAATGGCGTAGGACGTGGAGAGCAGCATATTTGGCAGAAAGTTCTGCATACGAGATGGAGCACTGACACTTGATTGGGTCATGGTACGAAAAACAAGAGCCACAATATACAGTTACACTTAGCAAACGATCTCTCAAACTTTCACGAAAGAACTGATGGAGCTCCTCACTCTTCAAGCTCTTTTATACATTTTACCCCCCACTACCTCAAAGTAAAATGATCGAATGCAGAGGGGAGAGATTTTCTGCGCGTGTATTCTCAGAACTTCACAAAGGAAATATCATATTCGTTAACCGTCAAAGGCTACGGTTATATTTCTCCGAGTTTTTAAGAACAGGATGTTTACTCTACTACTACTACAACCGTCAGTTTTATCAGCTTCTCTTTCTCTTACAGATAAAGATTGTAATGAAATATAAAACTAAACAGTAAATATCACCGGATGTTAGTATTATAGCCGTTAATAAATACCGATGTATATGTACTTAGAACTATACAGTGAGGTGTGATGCAACAGGAAAAAATATATCATAGTACTACAGTATGGAATTAAAGGAATGAGTAAGGCTCTATAAATGAAAACATTTTTTATATTATGATAGATTACACTTCATATTCATATTCATATTCATTCATATTCATATTTTTTACTACATGATATCTGACAATTATTATTATTATTACTTTACATACATTCTCGAAGTACATGTTTGATTACAAAATCCTGAGCCGCGCGAGGCTTCACTTCCAAACCTCCTAACATCTTTCGAGCGTACACGATGATTATTATTTCGTAACAGCTTTTTATAGAACGATACAACTACGGCATCATTTTTTCGTGAATCTTGCGAGAACTTATGACTAAACGCGCGTAAGTTAGGTAGCCTAACCATATGGTAAAGGAACATAACACAATACTGGCCACACACCTGTGAATCAAAACGTTGAAACTTCTTTTATTCCACTGATACCGCTTGTAATTTCTTTTGAGTCGTTTAAGATGATGTTGGGACATTGGTGGTAGTCCGTAACTGTCAAAGTATGTTCCATAACCGTTTGAGTCTATGTAGATAGTAATCCAATGTATTCCTTTCTTCGTGTGATCATCTGTATTAGCTATGATGGCCGCGGGGTATTCCAAAACGTTTGGAATTCTATCTGCAGCATACACACCAACTGTCTTGACGGTTAACGGGTCAAGAGCTTTTAGTAATTCTTGTGTATTCATTCTATTATTATTATTATTTCAGCAATGATCGACTACGTCCTCTTCGCGTGTCGCGTAAATAGACGATGAAGTAGCTGTACGTACCCGCGAGTTTAGTTTGCAGTACAATGCATCACTCAATTTCTGTGCAGAATCTTGCGTTATACCTTCAGCTATAGAGTGTAACCACTTTCGTAGCATATATGCATGATTGAGAGCACAATCGCGACTGGAGTTTATACCTTGAATGCCATGATTTAAACACATGAAGTTACTTGAATAATTTATTTTCAATTCGTCAAAATTCTTCAAAGTTCTTCAAATCTATGGGGTTCCTTAACTATCCAATGTTGGACGATTCTGTGCTCTAAACCAAGTACACTAACTTCTTTAGGTGTAAACTCGTTGTTACGGTCTCTCAAACCCTGAATATTGATAACGTAATCCATGATCCTATAAAAAATTGACACAGTCGATCCAAACTCGCTCACTTCTCAAACGTCACTGAGAATATGATGTTTAGCTTTTTTGCTCATCTATATCATAGAGGCGCTGCTGTTGCTTCTTTCCCCATCCCTCTTCTCCTTCTCCACCTTCTCCTCTTACTTTTCCATCGCTTTAACGGAATTATGCATTAAAATCCGTTATGATTTGCATACTTGAATCTATTTTCAAGACATTGTCGTATTCGGCGTAAATTATACAATTGATTGTAGATTCAAGTGCTCTTTCAAATTTTACCTCTACACGAACACTGCCGTGCTTGATTAAATTCCAATGAGAAACTGAATTTGCTGATAAATCAGGCGTTAGATCAAAAGCAAATAATGTATACCCTTAATCGTACTCCGATCGTGAGATAATTAATGCTTCGTTTAGAAAATGAATTCCAGTCCCAGAATACATTGTATGAAACGAGTCGATAAATAATCGACTTTCACCCATAAAACGAGGCTGCAATGGTTTGCTGGGAATCTGGACACCATCCACATAAAGAGAAATATAGTTTATCTTAAAATGTTGGAAATTAAATGGATTAAACTTTCTATTTCCATTGAATGCCTTGTTATCCACAAATCCAATGATTATTCTTTTGGGTATTTGACCGAGAATAATGTTGTCCAGTGTATCGCCAAGAATACCTCTATGCATTGTAAATGCCTTCACCTCCACACGATTGATTGGGTATTTAGCAGTGGCTTTTGTAAGTGCATTATCATGAGCTAGTATAACACCTGGACTTATTTTAACTCGACGCACAATCAGTGAAGCTTAATGCGTATAGTAAATTTATCATCATTTGTAAAATCCATCAAACAAAAAGCATCCTTACTCCTAACCAATCGTAATCGCAGTTCAACACCATTTAACAGAAATTTATTTTGATTAAAAACATCGCAATGCAAATGACCGAGTAAATCGACAGTTTTACTATTCTGGGTAAAATACTGACGGTTACACTGACTAATATTTGCATTTACATCAGTACGCTTGGTATTGGGAGGCGCTGCCCATTTTCCAGGGGTATCCGCATACCAGAGTCCACTCGTGAGATGTGATTCCATACTACTCTTTGAATAATTTAACAGTGTTTCGATGTAAGCTCGGTAAGGATATGCATTGTTTGGTGGTGAAACCAATTTTTTATTAAAGAAAACGTCTATTTGGTTAAATAGCGAATGTAACGTGTTATTTATTGCTGCTACCTTTGGATACTCTGTAACTTTAGCTGCTTCTGTTATTTCAACATTTGGCTCTATCTGCATACGAATGCTTAGCATTGTGTGTGCTAGATCGAGATAATCACTACCAGCTGGAACGACGAATTCCAACTGTCCATCGTCTGTTAGCGAAGAAACTGGTTTATAATGTATAAATTGAGAGCTTTCCACCGAAGTTTGTGTAGGTGGTAATGTAAATAAATCTAATTCTGATTTCATGCATTCGCATGAGTTTGAGTGTAGAAAAGCCATATTAAATAATATCTATGTAGATCCAAAAATATCGCTCAAACTGCGTTGTTTTCCCTTCTTCCTTGGCTTATTCTTACCCGCTTTCTTTTTCGTAGATTTGCAAACACTGATACGGCTCTTCTTCTTCTTTACACGGCCACTTTTACTGCTGATGCGACAGCTGAACTGTTCTTGGACGATTGACGCTTCCGCTTTTTAGCGCGTATCTTATATCCTGATCCCTTCAAGCGGCAATTTTATCAGCGGCTTTATGCTTAAGATTTTTACCGGACTCACGCATGCGCATATTTACAGCTTGTTTAAAATTGCTTCCGTGATTTCCCACATCATCTAGTACATACATTCCTGCTCTGATAGCTTCTTTTCCAACGGCTTTAGCACCACTCATCATGTAAGGTAAAACTCTTCGAAATAATCCACTCAAAAAGCTGTCGATTCCACCATGACCTCGCTGATAAGTTGAACCTGCAAACACTCGACGTACTCCTCCTCCACCATCACCACTACCGATTTGATCGGCATAGTATTCTGCGTAGTAAGCCATTTTTTTCTCAGAGAATGCGCTTGAAATGTAGTGTTACGGTCTACGTCCCGTACTCGAATGGTATATGATTCCCATTTTCATCTCTTATATCTATTATTATATTCTGAAATGTGTTATTTAACAAAGGTAGATAAATTCCTGGTGCAAATTGTTTGACCACTCTCGCACCAAATTTATATTTTGAATTATCGAGTGTTATTATGCGCAAAAGGGATGCTTGAACGTCACCGACTGTGTACGGAATACAAATATCTGAGTAAACGAAAAATTGATCAGCTATCGCTCTTGCCAAATAACCAGGTCTGTTTCCTACCAATGTTGCATTTTTTTCGCCTCTACAGATGGAATCATGGGTATAAATTCCTGATTTCTATATGTTTCATTCTCAAAGGCAAATATTCGTTTGACCTTTTCGCTCACGCTGAAAAAATGAGTTTCCTTACATTCACACTTTTTATGTAAATTGTAATAACCACTTTTTTTCTTTGCCTGTTCAATACGTAAGTGAGATTCAGGTATATTGTTTATAGCTTCTGTGAGATTGTTGAGATTCTCGTAAACACCTGGTGGAAATATGGCATCGTTGTGTTTGTCGTTCGTCCAATCCGGTAAATATTCAGATATGTCTCTCTTTCTTGCAATTGCTATTCTACGTGCGTTAACAAACTTTATATTACATTCGTGTTTCTGAATATGCATCATCGTGCATGGTATGCTGATTCCCGTGAGAGCAACACTCCACTTACCATGTAGACGTACTTCGTGCGATAAGTGCGTGGTGAAGCAAGATGTTGTATTTTCAGAAAAATATTTCATACTACTGTTACTCGGTAATATCAAATAAAATTCGTCCTCAGCCATGTTTAAAGTGTAACGATTTCGCTTGCTTTAATCCACGAATTAAATTTATCAGGATAGCCAAGCCACTTTACAAAAACTTGTTTTTTAACACCACGTTCCCTACTCTTGATCACACGTTCCACTTTGAATTCCTTATTTTGTGACAAACAATCATCGCCAACTCGAGCTAGTTCTTTGGGATAAAAAAATTTGTCGATTATTTCACCTTCTAAATCAGTCAATTCATAGGTGAAGAGATTTTGATGACGTGAGACTCGGGTAATCTTAAAGATCTCTTCACTGTAATTCTTTTCGTAACCTTTATCGAAGGTGCCTTTCAACCGACTGATGCGAACATGATCACCCACGCTGTATATATGTGCTCTAGACTTTTTTCTCTAACTAAGAGCTCTTTTTTCTAAATTTTTTCTTGCCACAACTGCATTACGAATATTTACAACTGCCGGAACCATTTTAGTACCACTATGCATAGTGTGATTATACGCGTAAACGATATTTTCAATAACATCGATATACCTATGAGTATTTTTGTGAATAAAATATCTGAACATACGTTCTTTGAGCGTGAGATTTAGACGCTCGACGACGGCTGCTTTAACATCCGGATTACGTGCTACTCGAAAATTAATCTTGTGTTGTTTTATATAATTTTGAAAATCTGATCCGACAAACTATTTGCCTCGATCAGTTTGTATAAGAATTGGGCGTCGCCCATCGGCTCTTTTTAAGATTTTGTCGAAAGCAGCTACAACACTTTTTATACTTTTGTCACGTAAAGGCTCGACCCAAGCATATTTACTGAGAATATCTATGACTACAAGTAAATACGCAAAATTATCGTTATACGTTTTGAGAGATTGCATGTCACACAAATCCATTTCCCAACAATCATCCACATTAGTGACATTGTACATCAATCTAGGAAATTTTCCTCTAATAGGTTTGTGTAGTGTGTATGCATCTTGATTACGTAACCACTCATTAACCTCGCTTTTCTTCTTATTTTTACCATTGATTCGTAACAGATTACGTGCACCAGCGTATCCAGTCTCGTGTCTAGTGTCAAAGAATTGATTTTCATAACACATGTTAAATTTTATAAGCCAGCTACTTAGAAAAATATTCTCGTACGACTCATCCATAGTTCTGCCGTATGACATTATTTTATTTCGTCGTTTATTAAAGCAAATAGGGCAAGCGTGTGTGAAACAGCCTTGATATTCAAAGACAATACCTTTATTTGCATTGTCATTTTCCGGAGGTAAATAGCCATCTACACGAAACCCTTCTGGAAGCCTAAATTCATGTGCTCTACCCGCGTGTATGATTTCCCGACCAATCTCACGTTCACACTGTAATAGCCACTGTATTGACTTTTGCGAATGATTATTATCAGCGCGTCGATATCCACCTGCTGGAATGATACCGAGAGTTTTTTCGCATAAGAAATTTTTTCTATACACAATGGAGCATGCAGAAGCTATGGTCGTTGCCTCTGTAAACGGACAAGTATTCCCGCACTTAATGAAAATTTTCTGAAAAGCCATGCATGCAATTCTTAAAATTTCTACATCCATACGGCAATAATTGAGTATTTCACGTTGAAAATCAAACTCATAAGTATTTCGGTTCTCCTCATACCATACAATAAACTTTTCCCTCTCAGACGTCGACATGGCATTAGGCGCATAGAACGATGCTTCGGGTAAAGCCCCAACATAATTTTGATTATCTAAAGTATTGAATAGATGAGGAAAATATCCTTTTTTGCTAGCTGGCGGTAGAGAAAAGGTGTGTGGTAAAGCACTTAATTTCATGTGAAAATAGTTTAAGCTATCAATAAATTTTGTTCGCCCGCATTGAGTCATAATTATATTTTGTCCAGTCAATATTACGTTCGGTACTATTGAGGTATTTTCAACGATTTCTCTCAAAATAAATTGCGCATCAAACCCACGAGAGTTATGAGCAATACAAATTATTTGACCGAAGGTAGTTTTCTCGCGTACTGTTAAACCTATTAATTGTTTAACTAGATCATCGCGAAATATATGCTCTCTTACACCACACGTATGGCATAGTATATTTATATTTTCATCGTCCATGCAATCATCGCAAACCTGTTGTACAACACATAGATTTGGAATGTTTATTTTTATCTCTGTATGCTCACGGTAAGCAGAATCTTGATGCGTCTCAAAGTCATAAAAAATAAATAAGTTTTTCTTTGGGGATTTACGATTAATCTGTGCGTTAACATTACGTCCAATGGGTTGAATATAACAGAGCTGATTTACATCATGTTTTTCGCGACATAAGTTGCACCAATTGATTCCACACTCGTGCTTTGACTTGTAGATATTAATTCGTTTGCAACACATATTACAAACTTTTACTACGTCGCATATTTTTTTATTTTATTTTTTTTTTTTGTATGACCCATCTATTTTGTGACGGTCGAAACATATTTGTCCGTAAAATTCTCGGTTACATTCTACACACTTTATAATATCTATATTAGAATTACACGTTAGCGCACAAAAACACCTGTCACATTTGGCTGTGCATCTATGCTCATCTACGTATCTATAGCTTTTATTACAATGTTCGCAGAAAAAACGGTTGCGTGCAGCGCCGGTTAAATTTAATATTATATCGAAATGACGCCTTCGCGCGTCGTACAAAAGATTTATAACGTCAAAAGAATTTGAATTTAACAGAGGTCTTCCATCGTAAAAGGGCGGTTCTCCACTTCCAAAAGATAAACTATCGTATATTACAATAGCGATATTTTTTGCAACATAATACCGCTGATACGTCTCTATTTCTCGTATACCGCACCCATTTGCAGGAATTACGACGTTTGCAACACTCTCTACTTCTCTAAGCTAAGCTAAGCTATCTCTCTAAGCTAAGCTATCAACCTCTTTCTACTTCCTCGGCCACCATTAGGTATATTAACAAGTGTTAATGTTAGAATAAAGCTCTCATCTATTTGAAAATCCTCATTACTCTGAGCTAATCCGCTTATTAAATTCCATAAATCATTGTAAAAAAAATTATTTACTAATCGTAAAGATAACCCACCCGGGCCTCGTGCAAAATTTAAACTTCTAACGGAGTCGCCAATCGTGTCGTTTTCATTACTCCAACCAAACTATCGGATTTATAGATCCATCCTTTGGTGGAGATCTTATTTTTAGCACAATACGTCTACCTTCTATTTTATACTTAGATATATAATGCGAATTTTATTGGAAAATATCAAAACGATTACCAGGAGGCTGGATATCCTCATCCTCTCTTTCCTCATCGACTCCTTGATAATTCATATTATCGTCTGTTTCGCTTCTCTCCTCATCCTCCTCGCTGATCTCCTCCTCCGCCTCCTCATTCTCCTCACTGGGCTGATTATCTTCTTGTTCGTAGTCAGACAAATCATCATTATTGCTGCTTGAATTTTCAATTCTTCTTCTTTGTCCTCTACCAACTTGAATAGAAAAATCACTTTCATCGGCCTCGTAATCCTGCGATTCTACAGAAGTATTGGTGTTCGAAGATGATGTAGATAAGGGAAAAATGGTTGTAGAAGAAGAACAAGATGAATCGTCAGAGTGATTATGTTCTGAAAAAATTTATTGAATACAAAATATTTGAATACCCTATTTTACACTTTCTTATTTTTAAATTACTCTTCTGGTGGTCCTGAAAAACTCTGTCCCAGACGATTAAACACTTGGGGTAAATTTTCAGTGTCTAACAGTATGGAATTTTTATCTTTACAAGCATTGAAAAACCAACGTATTTCTTCTGCTCTTCGAACATACATGATACGCATGATATCTTGTTTCAAAGCCCTGAGGTACTTTGCAAATCCTTCGAGACCACGTCGAATAACTTAAATAATATTTAAAAATAAGAATTTATTTCAAGAAAAATGTATATTTAAATACAGCATAATACTCACGTTCATTAATTTGACGATCTCTTGGATTTCCCTGGTTAAAAAAATGCTCGGTGACCAATCCTCCAGCGCTTCTTCTTTTGTACCGCATTTCTTCGGGTTCTACTGGTCGGGCCAAAAAGTCGAGGATTTGTTGCCGTCTTTTAACACATGGATGCTCCGCATACTCAATAATATTCTCGCTTTCATCAGCTGCTTGTTCTATCAAGCGCTGTAGAATATTATTAGCAGCAGCTGTTGGCTCTATACATGTGGCAAGAAGGTGGTCAACATTAACCATGCGCTGAGTATCCCTATTGGCAGGAACATCTTCAGCCTCTTCCGTTCTATCATCGGGCTCATTCTACGCTCTCTCTACTGCTTCATCTTCCTCCTCCTCCTCTTCCTCCATCGCCTCATTCACCTGAAGACGCACCGCTGCAGGCACCGCAGCCATCGCTGCTACTGCTGCTTCTCTCCTTACGGCTTCGCTCTCCTCCGCCCGCAACTCCTCTCCGTGTGCATCGGCAGCGCTCACCCCCACCATTTCAGCCGGTACAAACTGTACACCGGCTACAGCATTCAGCGCTTGCGCTGCATCCTCCTCTTCCGTCTCACTTGCCATCTCTTTCTTCCTCCCCCACCTCCTCCTCCTCACCTTCATCCGATGACGTAGATTCAACATATTCACTTGATGTGTATTCTGTAATATTATCATCATCTTCATCAGAGGTTATGTCGGCTAAAAAATTTTCTAACGCTGAAATGTAAAACAATTTTATGTTAAAAATACAGAGCTTACTTTTTATAATAAACGTTATATGTATTCGAAGGTAGTGATGCATACAACACATGAATATTAAAATCTCTTTGATGTCGAATGAATTAAAACAAAATATTAACCGATATTTGATTACACATTTTTTTAATAAAAAAAGCAAGAAGTATAGTGAGAAAAACAGTTGTTTAAAAAAGTATTCTCACTGTCATAGAATATAGCGGATGTATATTCTTTGATTTTATAATTATACGTTATATTACTGTAATGATAAAAGAAATACGCATCGCATGCTATGTAATATGACAGATGTAAGAAGCTAATATCCCTAGCGCTGAAGCAGATGACTTGAAAACACTAGGCGTCATACGTAGCAGTCGACGCGTTCTACGGCAAGAGCAGACGACTCTGCGTTATGAATGTGTGTATGCGCGCGCGTGAGTGAATGAAACAGAGCTTGTAGCATCAGTAGCAGACGACGCTATCAGCTGTGTCACCGTTTACCTCGTTGCCAAGTACAAGTGCTGTTTGATTTTTATTAATGACAACGCGATATAGTGCAGAAAAAATTGCAATCAATAAAAATGTACTCACTATTATTCTCCTCGAATGCTGTCATTAACCGCGTCAACACAGGTAAATGCGCAAAATTCTGCTGCGCATCGCACAGCTAAGTTACTGTGCAATTTTCCGTGGCCCACAGCATCGTAAAAGACGTGAAAACTCGCGGCATAATTGGCACGCTACCATGCGTTTCACGCGTAGACACCAGCTTCTTGTACACCTGCGTCTAACGACACTATTTGCTTGAAGATTGCCCGCGATGCGAAGCACTACACTGCATAAAGACTCCTCGGCTACGTTATACATGCTTGCGAGCTCTTGATTTAATGCAACTACTCTCATGACTACTGAGCTCCTGAGGTCAACGTAGGGTTTGTATAAAAACGTCTTACTAGTGAGGGGATGTGTGGACTCGCGCAACAGTATAAAGCACAAAAAATAACATCCTGTGATAAGTTTTGCCTCAGCTTTATCATTCGCGAGTATCAAAATTTCGCCGAATGTCACTTACACGGTAAGAGGATCGACTGATTAATAGGTATTATATTACCTACGCTCTCACGGGTCCAAGATGCATAACAATCTGAAATAATGATACCGTCGACGATTCTCGCACGATACAAGGCGGTTGAAGCAATGCTCTATCACATTGAATAGCATTCGACTTCCTGTGCAAGCGATGACCATAGCGATTCTCATACAAACAGTATCAAATATACTGCTCCGAGAATCCACGTGTTAATTACATTTGAGATTACTCTGAACCGTTGTTTTGTCACACTGATCCATTTTTTCCGCGCATAGGTATCGACTGTAAAGATTCTTGCCGCCGAGTAGATACTAAAAATATCAAGTTCACGCTTAGAGCAGTCGAGAGTCAAAGATCATGCTCTCTCTCTCTCTCTCTCTCTCTCTCTCTCTCTCTCTCTCTCTCTCGCTCTCACACACAATCGTAAGAAAAAGTATTCCGTGTTCGTCGAGCAGCAAGCAGTATCAAACATGTATAGTTGTTTTGTCGCACTAGTTCATCTCCGCTGTATAGGTATCGCCTGCTAAGACTCATGGCGACAAGTGGATACTAAAAAATCCGGCGGTGGTAAGCCATTGCAACTCACGCCTATAAGGGGAGATGTGCCCGTCTCTCCTTACACTGTAGATATAACGGATCCCCGTGTTGACAAGCCTCTGAAGCTTCAGGTCGAATTCTTGCGTCAGGTCACAGTAAGCCAGTGAACAGTAGTCGATGAGGGGAAACAGGAGTGCTTGCACTAAATGTTGGCGCAATCTGAAATTAGTGCTCTTCCGAAAAAAGTAGAGACGATATATTAAAGAGTGAGTACATTAGCAAATATGTGTGACATGCTCTTTCCATGATAGTTTGGAATCGAGCACCAACCCCAGATTGCGCACAGATGATTCGTAGTCGACCTGGGCTCCCCCTATATTTATATAGGTGTTGGCAGTAGAGGGAAGAGCATTGATATAGTAGGGGGAACCCAGGACGATCGCCTTAGTCTTACTGACATTCAGCTTAAGCCTATTTAGTGCTGCCCAGCCCATTATCCTCTCGGCGTTAGCACTCATCCTGACAGAACAGGAGTCGAGCTCCTCAAGGGGGCATTGGCAGTAGATTTGCAAGTCATCCGCGTAGATTAGATGGGATACATCTGAATCAAGGCAGAAGCCAATGTCATTGATGTACAACGCGAACAACAAGGGACCCAAAACTGACCCCTGTGGGACACCGGTGTTTAGTGATAGGAATGTTGAGAGTTCGTTGTTGTCACCAATGACGGCCTGTTCTCTTCCGGAAAGGTAAGATGCAAGCCAGCGGATGACCTGCTTGGAGAAGCCGAAAGAGGATAGCTTTCCGAGCAGCCTGACGTGACACACTGTGTCAAACGCCTTGCTAAAGTCAAATAGAAGTAGCAGAGTGATTTTCTTCCTGTCCATCCCAAGCCTGACATCATCAGTCAGCTTAATCAAGCCAGACTGCGTGCTGTGGCCAGTGCGAAAGCCAGTTTGGAGGTTGTCAAGGTAAAGCCTTGTTTCAAGATATTCAGAAATTTGCTTGTGCACCAGCCACTCCAGCGCCTTGGACAGGAAACAGAGTAGAGAGATCGGACGGTAGTCAGTTACAGCTGTTGGAGAGTTAACTTTATTTAGTGCTCTTACGAGCGATGATTTCCAGGCGGAGGGAAAGCGTGCCTCGCTCAGAGACAGGTTGAAAATTTGACAGAGTAAGGGAGCGAGCATTGGCAGTGCTTTAGAAACTACAACCTGTGGGATGCCATCACTTCCTCTGGCCTGGGTGTTAAAGTGTGTTACTGCAGCCAACACGTCCGATTCTGTGATTTCCCTGAAGATGAAGTATTCAGGGAGGTCCAGACTCTCCAGGGTTCGCAGATACTCCTCAACAGATGGAGCTTGAGGGTCATTTGAGATGGAGCTAAAGTGTTCGTTGAGAGCATCCGGAGAGAACCGAGCAGGTGAAGGAGTTTTAGAAGTAGTAATACCAAGATTCCCAAGCTCTCTCCAGATCTCTGCAACGTCGGTCAAAGAGGACAGGCGTGAATAGTAGTAATTCAACCTGGCCTCCTCAATCCGTTTATGAGCGTCGTCCCGTGCGATTCTATAAAAGTATAGGTCCCACGGTAAACGACTTCTGCGAAAACGTCTGTAGAGTCTGTTCCTTTCAGTTAAAAGGTCACGAAGAGCCGTGGTAAACCACGGGTGACGTTTACGTCCAGGTGTCACGGTCTTTAATGGGGCGAGATGATTTATGGCGTTCGAGATGTTGGTGTTAAGAGTGGTGATGCATTCGTCAAGTGATGGCGTGGCGAAGGATGACCAGTCACGTGCGCTAAGGAAGTCCCTTAGCTTCTCAGCACAGATTTCTTTGTAATTTCTGTAAGAGTATGTAGTAGGTACGTGGCGTGGAATCTGTACGTCGAGTGTGGCCGTGATCAGGTCATGTCCGTTGATGAAAGGAGTGTCAGTCTTCTAGTGTGAGAGTAGGCGATCCTGCTCATCAATCAAGCATAGGTCAAGCCAGGTGTCAGAGTCCTGTCTGTGATGGGTTGCACCATATGGTACAGAAATAAGGGAGTTCTCATCAATGAAAGCCCTGATGAAATTTGCGTCTTCAGATGAGGAAAGCTGATCAGCATTGAAATCTCCCATGATGACCTTCGTGGAGTAGTTGTGCATATGCATTGTTAGTTGTTCGATGAAGTTAGACCCCTGCATAAAGGGTGAGTGAGGAGGGCGATACACAACTTCCACGAAGATGGGCGATATTCCCTTAGATGTGATTTCACAAAAAAGATACACTGGCTTACCCGGCTTGCCCGACCATTCGCCATCAGATGACAAGATAACGCTAGCAGTCAGTGAATGATGAATGTAGAGGGCCACACCTCCACCGTTCCTGTTTCTGTCCCGTCTGTACAAAGTGTAATCATCCAGTGAAGGGATGGATAGTATCTTGTCACTCAGCCAGGTCTCAGTTACAGCCACTACGTGAAAGGGGGGACGAGTGGACAAGAAGAACCTGATCATCTCAATGTGACCCGTAAGGGAGTTCGCATTGAAATGACAGACCCCAAGACCCTCAGACAGAGACACCTTGGAGGCAGATGTCGATGAAATGAATGATTTAGATGGTGGTTTTGGCGGGATGATAGGTGTGTGTCTTAGTGAGTGATGTCCATGCTGGCTGTTGGCGGCGTTCGGGCTAAAAATGCCTCAAGGTCAGCATCGGTGGAGATGATAGTGGCTCGCTCACTGTCCTCGCCAGAACGGATGTAAATTCTCCCATCCCTCACGAAAGAACGGCAACCTTTCCTCCTCTTCGCCTCAGGCCTGGTCTTGATGCGCATCTTATGGATGTCTGGAGGAAGCAGCTCGTTAATGTTGACAAGTCCCTGGTGATCTGGATAGAGAGCTTTCGCTTCCTCCAGTAGTGCATCATCGAGTTCGCTGGTATGAAGTTTACGCTTCCTGGCTTTGGCCACTATGATGGAGCGGACCAGCGCACTGGAGGAGAGAGTGACAGCTAGGAGTGGAAATCTGCTGTCACCTTGGGCGTTGATGGTGTTAGCGTTGAGTCTCCCCATGGTTCTGACGGTTGCAACATCCCGCCTTAGGACCGTGAGGTCCAGTGCAGCCAAGACGGTAAAGGCCAGGAGATGCAGTGACGTCTCCTGGGTGTAGGCTAGGCAGGAGATCACCACCACATTATTCGCAGAGCGCTCCTGCTTCCTCTTAACCTCAGCCAGTTCACTGCGGAGGTTGTTGATCTCCTCGGAGGCAGGAGCACTGCTGATGTTGTGCTGCTCTGCGGGACTCCTTGACGACAGCTCTTGATATTGAGCCTGCAGCTCGGAGATGGAGGACTCGACATTGGTTAGTCGAGTCTTGAGCGCAGGCAGGCCGTTAAGGGCTTTGAGGCGGCTTTCAAGAGGGCCAAGCCTACTCTCGATTCTTGAGACCCTTTCAGACATGGTGTTTTGTGCCTGAAGGGCCTCATTCTGGATCTTCCTAATGTCATCCAGCGCCGCGAATATGTCCTTAAGGGACGTTTCGATGAACGAAACCTGTGTTCTTGCAGGCGACTGGGTTCTGGGGCCCGCAAAAGAAGGAGGTGCCGAGTTGTTCTTTTTGTGCGCGCCCGTTCCAGGCGTGCCCTTGGCTGACCTATTTGCTGCTGCTGCCGCTGCTGCTGTTTGAGCTCTCGTCTGCGTGGTTTTTGGTGTGACGGTGGCATATTCCTCCGCACAGACTGCGCAAGCGAGCGTTGCAGTATCACTAACAATTATAGACCTGATGTTGACACAAATGGAGTGGAACTGCCGATTACACAGCTCCCAGATCTTCATTTTCCCTTTGGCAGCTTTATTACATTGAGTACACGTGAGGAGCGACTCGGCATTCTTCACACCAATTCCACTCATTTTTGATGTTATTATTAAGTCTCCGTCGACAACTTACTGGCAGTCGATAATGTAGAGCGTGTTGTAAAGTAGTAGCAGGTGGCTAAGTTATCGACTGAGCTAGAGACTTAATACTCTCGAAAGCCAGATGGGGTGCTAATCGAGAGAGGTGAGAATTGACCGACCTGTGATTGATGATGTTGCTGGTGGTGTTCCGTGTACCCGACAGGTGGCTCCACGTGGATCGCTTTGAGGAGAAATAGACGCCGTGCAGCAAGGAGAAAAGCCGTGCGAGTTTGTAGGTTAGGTTACAGCAGGTGATGTTGGAGCAAGAAATTAGCGTTGAAAGAAGTTGCAGCCTCCAGTGATTATTATCTCACGATGAAGGTTGCAGAAAGGCGCATGCAAAAAACTACAAAACAATAGGCCCGAAGGCAGCGTGCGGCAGTAATAGATCTAAGAAAAGTAAGCAGAGCAAAGCAGACTGTTGTACTCACGTGAGAAGAGAGAGAGAGAGAGAGAGAGAGAGAGAGAGAGAGAGAGAGAGAGA
>QLYP01000277.1:13917-88559 GCA_016647725.1 Nasonia giraulti | reverse complement strand
AGAGAGAGAGAGAGAGAGAGAGAGAGAGAGAGAGAGAGAGAGAGAGATGAAGAATGTGTGCGTAAGAAAAAGAGAGAGAGAAGTAAAGCTTGTGCGTGAGAGAGAGCGTGTGCGTAAGGGAGAAAGATAAGTAAAGCTTGTGCGTTAGAAAGAAGGAGAGATGGAGAGAGAGCGTGTGTGTAGGAGAGAGGGAGAGAGAGGAAGAGCGTGTGCATAAGAAAAAGAGAGAGAGAAGTAAAGCTTGTGCGTGAGAGAGAGAGAGAGCGTGTGCGTAAGAGAGAAAGATAAGTAAAGCTTGTGCGTTAGAGAGAAGGAGAGATGGAGAGAGAGCGTGTGTGTAGGAGAGAGGGAGAGAGAGGAAGAGCGTGTGCGTAAGAGAGAGAGAAGGAAAGCTTATGCGTGAGAGATAGAAGAAGAGAGGGAGAAAGGAGAGCTAAAGAGAGCGTGAGAGAGAGAGAGAGAGAGAGAGAGAGAAAGAGAGAGAGAGAGAGAGAGAGAGAGAGAGAGCAGTGTAAGAAGCTAGTGTCCCTCGTGCATTAGCAGACGATACGATTGTGTGTGTGTGTGTACTCGCGTAAGTGTACGTATGTGTACACATGTGTGATTGGATTTATATTGTTTATGATAATTCGAATAATAATATTTTTTATAATAAAAACCATTATACATTGTAAGAAATGATTTTTTTATTTACTAACTTAGTGTGTGGAGACAAATGACATCATTACTATTGTATCCTTATCTTATCAATGTAAACAAATAATTTAGTTAAGGTATTGTTTGTTTACATAAATAATTAATTAAAATTCTCTATATTACATGTAATAAAGATAATTTTAATTACTTGTTTGTATAAACATGATACCTTATCTTTATTACTTGTTTACATTCATAAGATAAGGATGCGCCAGTGATGACGTCATTTGTTATGTCTCCCCATACCGGCTTACTTACTACTAGTATGGGAATTTTAATGTAAATTAAATCATCCCTGTCGCCCGCCTTTCTCCGCTGTGTCGTGTGTAAAAACTCGCAGTGCTAGGGGTTGGTGGATTTAAGATTTACATATAATTATATCTCTCGCACGCTCTACTCCGTTGTGTTGAGTACGTAAACTCGCAGTGCATAGGTTAGTTGGGTTTGAGAGTTTATGTTTTTCATATAATTCTCGCAATTGCTCGCCTTCCTCCTATGTGCCGAGGAGTGTTTTAAAATAAATTATTGAGTTCGGGGAGCGTGGTGTAGTTGGGTTTAAGCGCTTTGGTTTTTAATTTTATCCTCTCTGTGCTCGCATTCCTCCGATGTGCCAAGGAAATTTTTTAAATAAATTATTGATCTCGGGGAGCGTGGTGTAACTGGGTTTAAGCACTTTGGTTTTAGATTTTATCCTCACTGTGCTCGCCTTCCTCCGATGTGTCGAGAAGTTTTTATAAATAAATTATTGTGCTCAAGAAGCGTGGTGTAGTTGGGATTAGGCGCTTTGAAGTTTGATTTATACTCACTTCGCTCGCCTTCCTCCGATGTACCGAGGTATTGTTTAAATAAATTACTGATCTCGGGGTGCATGGGGCGGCTGGGTTTAAGCACTTTGGTTTTTGATTTATACTCGCTTCGCTCGCCCTCCTCCGATGAGCCGAGATATAGTTTAAGTAATTTATTTAGTTCAGAGAGCGTAGGTTAAATGGGTTTATTCATTGCGGTTTTAGATTTATTTTTTGCTTCCTTCTGCTTGCCTCACCTTCGTTGTTTCGATGCATTGAAATTTACGGTACTGATAACAGATTTGTAATCAGAGACCCTAATATCCCCTGGTAGTATATAGCTTTTTCACAAAACTCGAGTTATGCAGTAATTCGCATCAACAAAATTGTTTAAACAAATCATTTTGCAAATCTGATATCAGATTCGTAATTAGCGACCCCAAAAACACCATATAGTACATAGGTTTCTCTCAAAACTTAAATTATACAGTAATTTGCATAAACAAAGTTGTTTAAACAAATTATTTTGTAAATCTGATATCAGATTTGTAATTAGCGACCCCAAAAACCCCTTATAGTACATAGCTTGAAGCGTAATTAAAATATTTTGCAATTCCAGTACATAGTGTAAAAGGGGCTTTATCATTTTATTGCATTTATATTGTTGTTTAGACGTTTAAAAATTTTAAAATTACAACATAAAATTTGATATGGAATTTAATGCAATTATTTTTAACAAGGCAAACACTTACTGAATGGGGTAGGTGGGTTTAAGGATTTTAGTTTTTAATCTCACTCTTGCGCTCACTCGCCTTTCTTCAACGTGCAGACTTATTTAAACATTTAATTTGATTTTTGCGTAGACTTATGTACTTAGGATCTAATATTTTCGTTTTATGTTAGCAACTTGCTGTGCCTGGTGTGGATTGTTTTAGGAGATTTTAGTTTAGTATTATTTTTTCATTTGCATCTCGCTGTGCATGGGGTAGGTAGATTTAAGTTTATGGGATATATTAATATTTATGTATGATATTCAAATCTTGGGTAACTAGATTTGGTGCTTAGGGTTCTTATTTTTTAGTTTTAGTTTGGTATATTCTTATTTATCGATGCAGCTACCGGTAATTCGAACATTTTCGAATTGAGCAGGGTCGCCCGATGGCTGACTTCAGGGGACGCAGCGGATTGCTCTTACCGCGATGCCCCCTGAAGTTGGCATTTGAGCAACCCTCCGAATAATCGTGACCCCAGCACTGTCGTGCACCCCGCCCCCCTGGAAGAAGACGAGGAGTACCCTCTCTCTCGAGGAGGCGCAAAGAACAAAGGCATTTTGAGACCTCAAACGTCTTGTAAGGTTAACCCAAATTTTGTGTGCATTGATAGTCCAGTTGACGTGAAACGTTCCATATATATATATATATATATATATATATATATATATATATATATATATATATATGGGTGATTCTCTGTGAGATCAGCCGGCCAACATTTTTTTCTTCTGCAACCCGCGGTAAATATGTTCTAAAAAGTATTTCCAATGCCCCTGAATAGGTAAATATTGATTTAAATAATTGATAATTAATGTGCATATTTTATTATCAATTATCTAAATCAATATTTATCCATAAATATTTTTATTTGCAAACATTAACATTAAAATATCTATTTATATGTATATAAAAAAAAATTCACGTATTGCCATAGCTGTATACAAATATTTTCTCACTCTTGTACAAAATTAAAAGTGCAACTTCTAGAATCTCAAAGTGATTGAAATTTGTGTAACTCAGATCTCGACGATAAGCATATATGCACCATCACCTCACATAATAATGCATAACTAATAAAGGTTTAGATAACATTATATCTTGTTTCTTAAGTAAATTTTCTCTGGGCAAAAGTTATTAAAAAGATGCATATTTCTAGTAAGGAATACCCATGCAATATCAACTTTTTATTGCAAAAATGTCTTTCTTTTTATGCAAACTAACTCTATAAATCTGTTGGTGGTGAGCGTTGCATATAAACATATTGTTGTTAGGCATATAGTGGTATTTAAATCATATTTTATCATTATAGCCTGTTAATTGATTTTTAGCATAGAGGCTTATGCTTGTGATATTACGGCACTTGTACAAGTACTTTGGGACTAAAAAAAGGTATCTCCAGGAATTTTTTGGTCAGGATCTGGATGATCGAACCCTCCCAATTCCTGATTTTAAGGTTTAAGTGGCTTATAGGGTACGTATAACATATATATATATAGTGACGGCCGAGTGCACGTCAAATGTCTAACGGCTAATCATGTACTACGCCGAAACGAGCGAGAACAAGAGACGAGGCAAGATAGAGACAGAGAGAGTGAGAGCATAGGTAGCGCGGTTGCCGCCTGGCCGCACAACGTTGGCGAGATATGACAACGATGTGCCGACGGCCGGGACAGCCGCGACTAGAGTTAGTCTCGCTGCGCTATCCACACGAGTAGTTCGCGCTGCTACTATACGCGTGTTTGTTGTGGTTCCTGCGAGCATCTCGAGAGCGAACGATATTCGTCCGTGCGTTACTGACGAGCCGCTACGACGCCCGTCCGAACTGCTGCATCTCCACGTCCGAGACTGGGCCACGTTCGTTGCGTTAAGTACTACTGCCACTACTGAGTTGTAAGTACCTGCACTCTCATTCTCTCACGTCGACGGGGTAATATCTCTCGTCTTGTTTGTGGAGTTTTGTTATGATTGAATTTAAAATGTTTTTTTAAATGTCATTATTTTGATACTGACGCTAGATCTAGATTTTATACTTTATTCTTGACCCCTTAGTATATGTTTTACAATATTTAAGAGATTTGTCAAGTTTTTAGAAAATAGAAAATTTACTTTGTTCTAAAGCATAGACGTTGATTCCTTATTTACTCATCAAAATAAATCTTCCTTATTATGAATCATGATTAATCTTAACGAATATAATAAAACACACATTAATTAAATAATGATAAAATATAATTTATTGCTAATTCTGAATATAATGCCAAAACATATTCTTTAACTTACTTAGGCAAAATGGATCAAGAATGTGAATTTTGCAGTGCTAAACACTTTGTATTAGAATTACTAGTTGATAAAAAATATGGCAATTGTTGTCATAAAGGAAAAGTTATAATAAAAGATAAATTTCAATATCCAATTTGTTTGTTGCAGTTAACTTATGGCAAATCACAAGACAGTTAAAAATTTATGCGATTAATACGAAATTATAATAATGCTTTAGTTTTTTCCAGTTTTGGGGCTAATCAAGATATTGTTCCTGGCTATGGCCCTTAAGTTTTTCGCATTTGTGGTCAAACTAATCATAATGCTTATTCATTAAACCCAGTAACAAATAAAAATATAAAATTTGGAGAATTATATATAATAGACAATGAAATAGCTAATGCAATTCGGTTTTCAACTGATGTAAAATGCAACATAAAATTACTAAATGACATTAACAATACCTTACGTAAAATAAATCCTTATGCTGAAGCATACAAAATGATGCATGAAGTTGGGGAAGAAGAATTAAAACGTACTCGAAATACCAATGAATTACCTAGAGAAGTTAAAATGTTTATTACATAGCAAAATTATTCTAATAATAAAACCTTTGAACTTCTATCATGTAATGAAGTTGCAGTAGTTTTTATATGTGTGGAAGGAGAACCTATTCAATCGTGATTTTTGTATTGATTTTAAAAATTCAAAACCTGAAATATTCCAATTATAAGTAAACATGTTGATCCTATGACATATCCTTTAATTTTTCCTTTCGTACAAGGAGGATGGCAACCTAATTATGAAAGTGAAATTAAAAATAAATTCCAAGTTACAGCGTTGCTATATTATTCCTTTCCTTTAAGTGTACGAAATGAATTAAACCCTTGTTTAAATTTTGGTAAATTAACTTAGTTAGATTAAATTAAATTAGAAATCAGCAAGTAAAATTAAAAACTGAAACGTATCGTGGATTAATGGATTATGTAACAAATAAGGCTCAGTCAATCAATGTCAATATTGGCAAAATGGTTATTATACCATCAACATTTATTGGAAGTCTGTGTTCTTTGCAACAAAATTATATAGACGCAATGACAGTCGTCCAAACATTTGGAAAACCTGATTTATTTGTTACTATGACTTGTAAACCTAAATGGATTGAAATTGTAGAACATTTAAATGAGAATGAAAATACATTAGATAGACCTGATTTAGTAGCTCGAGTTTTTCATCTAATAGTAGCTGCATTCTGGAATGAATTACAAAAATAAAATTTTTGGTAAAATTATTGGTTACATCTATGTAATTGAATTTTAAAAGCGACGATTACCTCATATGCATGCACTACTATATTTAGATTTTAAAGATACATTTCATAGTTCTGATCAAATTGACAATATTATTAGCGCTGAAATACCAGATGAAAGTAATTATCCTATTCTGTATGGTCTTTTTAAACAATATATGATACATGGACAATGTGAAATTCAGAATAAAAATTTACCATGTATGGATAAATCAAAATTTATATGTACTAAAAAGTTTCCTAAACCATTTGCTTCATCTACTAATTACAATGTAGAAAACGGATATCCATTATATCGTCGACGTAATGATGGACGAATAATAAAGTACGGATCGAATCGTACTGCTAATAATCAATTTGTAGTTTCATATAATCCTTATTTATTGCTAATATTTAATTGTTATCTTAATGTCGAGATATGCAGCACTGTAAAATCAATTAATATTTGTTCAAATATTTATATAAAGATCACGATTCCGCTTTAGTAGGTTTTGGAAAAGAGAATGATTTAAATAATGATTCTGATATTGCATCTAATAATTCAAATAAAATCACTAATGTTTTAAATTACGATGAAACAGAACAATATTTAGCTATGCGGTACGTATGTCCGACCAAAGCAATGTATAGATTATTAGAATTTAAATTATAAGATCAATCCCACGTAATTTATCAATTAGCGGTCCATTTAGAAAATGAACAATTTGTATATTTTAAACAAGGATCTGAAACAGAATTAATAGATCGTAATGTGAATACTACATTAACAGCTTGGTTTAAATTAAACAAAATTAATTATTTAGCACGAGATTGATTATATATTCAAATTCCCAATCATTAGGTGTTTGATAAAAAATTAAAAATTTGGATCACGAAAATGAATATATAAACCCGTACGTATTTTGTATATCTTAAAAAATGTGTATTATTTTACTTACGTATGTTGTTATTACATGTAAAAGGTGCTACATCATTTGAGAATATACGAACTGTAGAAGGTATCGTATATTCTTCATTTTATGAAGCAGCATTAGCTTTACATTTAATATCAGCGGATAATGAATGGGATAAATATTTACAAGAAGCTATAAATTATCAATTCCCCAATGCATTAATTCAGTTATACTTTTTAATTTTAATATTTCATCATCCTTGCAATGCTAAAGAAGTATACAATAAATATAAAACTTATTTTTATGATCCTAAATTAAATGATGAAATTGCAGAACAAACTTGTTTAACGAAATAATATTTTAGTTTCACATGGAACGTTACGTAATTATGATTTACCTTGAATTGACAAAACTATTCAAATTTTCAATTACTCTAATGATTGCGAAACTACTCCATTAGCACCTTCATATGACTCGAACATTATTCACTCACTTAATAAGAGACTAAGTGATACTTTTAACGAGGTTATAAAAGCAATACATTCTAATAAAAAAAATTAAAAATTAATTTTGTTGGATGGTCCTGGAGAATCAGAAAAAAGTTATTTACACAATATATTAATTTCATATCTTAATTATCATCAAATTTCAGTTATATCTGTAGCTTGGACTGGTATAGCCGCAAATTTGTTACATGAAAATAAAACAGTTGATACAACATTTAAATTATCATTAAATTTATCAGAATTATCAACAAGTAATGTAAGTCCTAATTCAAATTATGGAAAATTTCTAAAAACAATAAAAGTATTAAAATATGGGTTGATGCTATTGATAAATTATTATTTAAAGATTTGCATAATTCAGTAGAACCATTTGGAGGAATAGTAGACGTATTGTAATGTCCCATGTTCATATATTCTTGGCATGTAAGTATGCGTGTAGCGCCTGTACGACTGCATTCGTGCACTCATACAGGCGACGTATACTAGACCGATTGCGACAGTACGAGACCGATCGCCGAACATCCAAGCGAGTGCTTTGACCTGCGAGTCAGCACTTCTCCGCGAGTATTACTGACTTACTTTTGTTTATTATCCTTGCACGTCAGATGTTGATTTATCGATTGTTGCCGCGTTTCAATTAACTTCACTACTCCTTGAATCGTCACCGAGGCTTTGAAAAGCCAGGAAACGATCCACGGGGTGTTTTTTGTACAAGTAACCTGTTGTCGTGCGGCTGTATCCGGTCAGCGAGTACGACTGTCTCTCTGTACGCATCGCTTATTGAGTGTATGCTAACCACATAAACTCTGCGTGGAAGATATAGTGAACTCCTTGTTTTCTGGTTGAGAGTCTGCATCGTGCAATAGGCGAAGGGCCCGTCAACAAATCTGGCGTTAGTGGTAACACAGCTTAGATAAGAGATTTTCGTCAATTATTACCTGTTGTACGACGTGGAAGTCGAGCTCAATTTCTAGAATCATGTGTCAAAAAAAGTTCAATATGGAATAAATTTAAGGTGGGGTACTACCAAATATTTCAACTTTTTTATTTTATCCGCATACACACATTCACACACACGCATACACACTCACATACACACACACATGTACACATGGTCTAAAATTCAGACAGCAGATCGTGCGGAAAAAGAGTTGATGGACTAGATTCAGAACCATCTGGACAGAATAGATGCTGTAGTAGGTCCAGCCAAAAACATTCACAAGAGTGTTAAGGATGACATGAGGTAGATCATGTCTTTCTAGAAACGGCTCATCAGTGTAAGAGAAGCGTCGAGCAATACCAAGTCTAGCTTTGGACTGATGATGACAAATAGCTCACGGACCTCGCTGACTTTAGAAGAAAAACGGGAGGAAGAAACGCCAAGGAAGAGGAAGGAACGGACTTCTACACAGAACGAGACCAATACGAAAAGAAAAGAAGAGGACAAGATACCAAAGCATGGCTAGAGTGTGCCACTAGCAACGACTTTCAGCACTATTCAGTGACACAACAGGGACATTACCACCCTGGCAGAGGGTGGAAACAAGAAAGAAAAAGAAACGATAAGATTAACAATGGTGTTGTAGATCCGAAAGGCACTAGAAAATCTGAGTCGCCAAAGGCAAGACTAACCCAACCGGAGGCTCCAATCATAAAAGCTACCGCCGGGATGTCCTACGCTGATATCTTGCGAAATATGAAAGCAGACCCAAAACTGAAGATGCTAGGAGATAGTGTAAATAGGATACGCAAAATGGCGGTTGATGACCTACTTTTGGAACTCCAACGCACATCGGAAGGGAAGGCAACGGAACTTCGACAAGCGGTGCAAGAAGTGCTAAAAGAGGATGTCACCGTAAGAACCCTACAAGATGTAGAGGTCTTTGAAGTAAAGGATCTTAATGTTCTAACCACTAAGGAGGACATCGTGGAAGCGCTACGGAGGGAGTTTCAAGATATCGGCTCAAACGCAGTGGAGGAAACGGCAGTAAAGTCTGTGCGCAAGGCATATGGCGATACGCAGACGGCCGTCATTCAAATGCCAGCAAAAATGGCTCAGCAGATGATCGCAAAACAGAAAATCAGGATAGGCTGGATAGTATGCAGAATACGAGAGATAAAGCGGAATGCACGTCCACTTCGCTGCTATAAATGTCTAGGATTTGGACATATCGGCAAAAACTGCACAGTAACACAGGGTCGAAATAACCACTGTTACAAGTTTGGAGTCGAAGGACTTAATACAAGAGATTGTAAAAACAAACCGAGCTGCGTTCTCTGCCAAGAAAGAGGAGCAATAGAGGAAAGTGACCATGCTGCTGGTAGTTACACATGCCCAGTATACCGAGCAGCAGTAGAGAAGTTAAAGAAACGAAGATAGTGAGCAGTTGAACTTAAATCACTGCGAGGCAGCACAGGATTTACTTAACCAGTACGTTCATGAGACGGAGGTTGACGTAGCCATTATATGTAAACCATACAGGGCTCTGGACGAGACATCGTGGAAAACAGACGACACTGGCAGAGCAGGGATCTGGGCATGAGGGAACGTGGCATTCCAGGAAAAAATATTGACCAGCGAGAAAGGATTTGTTCGTGCAAAGATAGCGAGAATATACGTATACAGCTGCTATGCTTCGCCTAACGCACCGATCGAACAGTTCGGCAGTTAGATCGACTCGTGCAGGATATTGCGGGAAGAAAGCCAGTAATTATCGCAGGCGAATTGAACGCATGGGCCGTAGAGTAGGGCAGTCAAAGGACTAACCAAAGAGGACGAGTACTGCTAAAGTATCTGCTCTCCTGGACTTGGTGTTAGTTAATCAGGGTAGCACTAACACCTTTAGAAGTGGAGACGCAGGATCTATTGTAGACCTGACCTTTGTTAGTAGTTGCCTTATTGACTTAATTGACAAGTGGACCGTGAGTGAACACTACACAAATAGTGATCACCAGACTATAATAATGGAGGTAAGAAAATCAGAGCAGAGACCCAGCGCGAGTACAAGGACCAACAGAGTCGGTTGGAAAATGAAGGATTATGATAAGGAGATGTTCCTACTGGCACTGGAAGAATTGCAACTCTCGGGGACGGCGAACAGCAAGGCGGAACAGGTAATGGGGTAATATTACACGAGCCTGTGACGCGACCATACCGAGAAGAGTGCTGAATTGTAGACGACCACCAGTATACTGGTGGGACGAAGAGGTTGAGAGTGCGCGCAGCGAGTGTCACCGGACCAGAAGAAGAGAACAACGGGCAAGAAAGAAATACTATAAAACCGGAAGATGCCAGGAAATAGTAGATGCCCGCGGACAAGAAATAAAGGACGCTAAGAGGAAGCTTAAGAAGACAATCCGCGACAACAAGCGACGGTGCCTTAAAGAACTACAGGATGAGGTCGAACAGGACCCTTGGGGTCGACCTTACAAAATAGTAATGAAGAAAATTAGAAGAAGCTACGTACCCTCTCCAAAATGCCCGGAACTATTACACCGAGTAGTGACCACACTGTTCCCCAGGCAACTGGAAGAGCCAAGTGTCATCGAAAGAGGTGCGAATGAAGAGGCTGTTCCACCGATCACGATTGAGGAATTGTTAGCCGCCTGCAGAAGGGTAGGAAACAACAAGGCCCCAGGGCCGGATGGCATTCCCAATATGGCATTGAAGCATCCATCTATGCTCATCCAGAGGTCCTCGTAGACTTGTACAATGCATGTCTAGAAGAGGAAACATTCCCCACAAACTGGAAGAAAAAGCGTCTCGTATATGGCTTTAAGAAGAATCGTTCAACCCTGGACGCAGTTAGCCTAGTCATCGACACTGCGCCAACAGCGATAGGGGGAAAAGATGAAAGGGAGGAAACAAGAAGTACTGCGCCATAGTTATATTGAATATCAAAAATGCATTCAATTCGGCCAAATGGAGTGAAATACACGAAGCACTCCGGAAACAGGATGTGCCCTTTTATATAAGAAGAATGATGTCCGACTATTTGAAGGACAGAATCCTATTATATGACACGGAGGGCAGTACCAAGACCTATAAAGTTACAGGAGGCGTACCCCAAGGGTCAGTGCTTGGCCCACCGACGTGGAACATCATGTACGATGGGGTACTAAGACTACAATTACCTGAAGGAGCAACAGTTGTGGGCTTCGCTGACGACATAGCAGTAGTAGTAGTAGCGAAACATAAAGAAGAAGTGACAGAAATAGCGGAAGAGGCGACCAATATAATACACGAATGGCTAACGGAGACGGGTCTGGAACTAGCCAGCCACGAAACGAAAGTTATTTTTATCTCTAGTAGGAAGAAGATGGAGGAAATTAAACTAACGGTAGATGGACATAAGATAGCTTCTCAACCAACCATCAAGTACTTGGGCATCACCATCGATGCAAGACTAACTTTAAAACAAGATCTGGAAATAGTCAGCGATAAAGCAGCAAAAGTCGGCACTGCTCTATCACGATTGATGCCAAATGTAGGAGGCCCAACTCAGAAGCGAAGGTTACTCTTAGCCAGTGTAACCACATCGATTATGCTATATGGAGCCCCAATATGGGCAGATGCGATGCGGGTAAAATCGTATGCCCGAATGCTAACCACTGTGTACAGACGAAGTGCACTAACAGTGGCGTCCACTTTACCGTACAGTATTGGACAATGCGGTGTGCATTATTGCTGGTATGCCACCGATTGACCTATTGGTGATGGAAAGTAAGGAAGTATTCCAAATTAAAAGAGGAACAAGTGACAAAACTCAGAAGGAGATCTGGGATGCAGCAAGAAAGAAGACAATGGCCGAATGGTAAACAAGATGGGATGTTAGTGACAAAGGGTAATGGACACATCGCCTTATACCAAAAATAGAGGATTAGACTGGAAGAGAACATGGGGAGGTCAACTACTACCTCACACAATTTTTAACCGGGCACGGATGCTTCCGGGCTTATCTGCACCGATTTAAATTAGACGATAGCCGAACTGCCCAGCTTGTTTGGACGCTAATGGAGATGCGGAGCATGTTCTCTGTGACTGTTCGCGATACCAAATGGAGCGAGAAGAACTCGAGTGTTATCTCCAGACCAGAGTGACACCGAGTCAATGATAACACTGAGTCAATAATAACAAATATGTTGACGTCGGAGGATGGTTGGAACGCCGTACACAACTACGTAAGGACTATCCTCAAGAAGATTAGAAATAACGAAGAGAAAATAAGGCAAAGACAAGACGAAGCAGCGGAATAAAAATGTAGCTAGACGAAGGTCACTGAGCCGTGTTGGGGTTGAGGCTGTCCAGAGGATGGCCGGACGATGCCGCACGAAGCAGACGACTGGACGACAACATAAATTAGAAGATGGCGTAAAAGCCTTTCGTCCCCCCGCCAAGCACTACTCGACGATCGTACTGCGGGGAACCAGGGCACAGAAGATGGAGCTAGGTGCGCCTTTACCAAGGGTCGATAAAGGCAAAGAGGGCGTTTCTTGGTACGGTTAAATGTTTTTCATCTGGCCGTAAAAAGGGTAGGTTTAGTCGGTGTGAATCCGATACACGGCTGACATTGCGGATGGGGTTTCGACGACCCCATAAACAAAGTCACGATATGGTCTTTCTAAGATTATCCCTAACACCTCTTGTCCGAGAAAGAATAAAAAAAACTACTTACACACAGAGACACACAGACGAAATCAAAAGTAAAATTTTCACTTCCAGTAGAAGATGTCCAGGTGCCAAAATCGCCTCCCGGATAGTGAAACATGGTCTATGATACAATGCACTTAGTATACAAAAAACCAAAAGAAAATCTCGACTTCCAGTAGACGATGTCCAGGTGTCAAAATCACTTTCCGGATGACGAAATATGGTCTATGATACAACGAACTCAGTATGCAACAAATATAACAAAATAATATTTTTACTTCCAGTAGACGATGTCCAGGTGTCAAAATTACCTTCCGCATGACGAATCATGATTGATGATACAAGTTGTCAAAATCACTTTCTGAATGATAAGACATGGTTTATTATACAACGCACTTAGTATACAACAAATGCACCAAAAAAAATCTCCACTTCCAGTAGACGATGTCCAGATGTCAAAATCACCTTCCGCATGGCGAGACATGGTCTATGATACTGTCACGTCGGTTTCAGTCCTTTCGAACTAAATCCGTTCGTTTTAATCTTGGAAATATTCTCGGTAGAAAACTTCCAAGAAGGGTCTTGCTCCTTTTTACCCCTGCGTTTTCGCAAATAGGTAGGGATGTATGTCGCGATGAGCTGTCGCGTGTAGTGTGATTCGGGAGTAGTTATTGGAGTGGATAGAGTGCTAAATTTATTTTTATAAAAATTATGTAAACAAAACTAAACAAGGGATCTTAATGGATGATTTTTGTTTTAGAAATTTGACTAACTTTGGAGCGACTGCTAAACAGGCACAAATCCTGAACAGTCACTTGCAAAGTTAGTATAATTTTATAAAAAAGGAGAAAAATTCGCGATTTTAGTATTGTGTATTCAAATACTGTGATTAACAGGATGGATATCCTGATCGGCAGTTTGAATTACAAATACCTTATTCAAAACCTTTTAGATTTAGCGACACTATATATAAGAACTTCATAGTCAACCGGCACTTGACTCTACTTCGTAGCGGAAAAGAAATGACTCCAAACCACACAGTGATGGTTACAAGGAAAAGATAGTACAGAGTGAAATAAATGAAATAATCTTTACTTAGTTTTTATGTTGTTGTTGACCCGCTGCTTGGGCTGTGAGTCTTGCACTCGTCGAACTTTCTCGGGTAAAAGTAAGAATGAAATTTTTCTTTGATACGAATAAGGTGTCGGATTTTTAGTAATAAAAAAAGACACGTAGTTCAAATGTTAGAGGTATATATTATAAAAATAAATGAGCGAACAGTGCGCGTACAAACTTATATAATATTAAGGTGCGGACTAAGCGCGTAAATAAAATTTGTAGATGCGGACTAAGCGCGTAAATAAAATTTGTAGATGCGGACTAAGCGCGTAAATAAAATTTGTAGATGCGGACTAAGCGCGTAAATAAAATTTGTAGATGCGTCTAAGCGCGTTTGTTGCTTCCGAACTAACTAAGAGCCGGGACCGAAGTCGTAATTGAATAATGAATAAAAATGCGGACTAAGCGCGTAATATAAAAATGCGGACTAAGCGCAAATAGTTTGTTTACCGGGCGGGA
The DNA here is from genome assembly GCA_016647725.1 of Nasonia giraulti. Classification (NCBI taxonomy): domain Eukaryota; kingdom Metazoa; phylum Arthropoda; class Insecta; order Hymenoptera; family Pteromalidae; genus Nasonia; species Nasonia giraulti. Next base: position 74,110 of record QLYP01000277.1, on the reverse strand, counting down.
GCCGGGACCGGAGTGATTTTGAGTTGCAACTCGAGGATACTCGTAACCTTAGGCCCATCCCTCTATTTCCCTCCTCGAGAGATTTTCGGAGGATTTTCCAATGGAAAGAGAGTTTCCTCGAGGACTCCTCTTACGCTTGGGTCTGGAGACCCCCTACTCTAACTAAATTTTCCGGGGGAGAGACCAAAATAGATTCTCTGTCCCCGAGACAGATGGCGACGCTTGTCCCATTTACAGATGCAAAAATGAATATTTATAAAAGATTGTTTAAAATATAGTATTCATGGATTATTTTTATTATTGTTAGTAAAGATATTTGACTATTATCTTGATTCGCTAAAATTTTTATTTTCAAGTATAGATTTTTAAATAAATAATTATAAATTTTGTAATTTGATTATTTGTTTAATAATTACTCTTTAGAAAATACTGTTTAAACAATCTTGTATAAGTATTAGTCATAATATTCCCTATTATAAATGTTTATGTGTTGTAGATAATTTTTACAGGAAAATTACGTTCAACTATGCGCCGTTTTACCCGCACCTCCCCTTCTTTGTACAAAATGAATTGTTGAATAATCGTTAATGAACACGGGTAAAAATCTATTGCAATACTCAGTCCGTTATACGCAATTTATCTTCTATCTTAGAAATAGTTTACAATAAAAATTATAACAAATAGTTGCGTTTAAGTTAATATATAATAATAATAGTAATCATAATAACTACTAAATTGTCGTAGCGTTCAGATGAATTTCGGTGTGTTGATTTTTCTGCATTTAACGTTTTGTATTATTTATCTATAACTAACTGTATATTTGACAATTAGTAATCTTTTATTATTGTTTTGTGGCTTTTGTAGTATAGATTTAATTAATTTTTCCGGTGTAACTATGTGTATATATGAGTAAACTAATACTTAACATTATTTTTTATTTAACTGAATAATTATAATTTATTTATCGCACTTGCTGTTCTGATATTTGTTGACGATTCTATATGAAATAGTGATATATATTTTTTTTATGGGAAATCTAAATTTTATTGTTAATTAATAGTTATTGTAAATTTTGTTTTTACTCGATTTACCATACAAGTGCGCAGTCTTAAAGTATCTATAAATGCAAATTAAAATCTAAGAAAAAATATTGATTAGCTTAATAATAAAATGTTTATAATATTTCTTAATAATTAGGCAACTATTTGTTTATAAAATAAGAATGATATGCAGTGAAAAAATCTATTTTCGGTTATATAACAGCAGGAGGTAGAGTGGTTTCAGGATTTACATGAGAGGGCAAGAGGGAAAAGTACAGATTTTTAGTGCACGTGCGCGACTGTAAACAGATAACATCGCCAGATTTCCGCCCCGCCCGAATTTTCCCAACGCTTTGAGTCGTAAAACTAGGGACAAGAAGGGTGATATCTAGAATTTTATAGTTTGCAGCTGGCCCTGTTAGCCTATAGTTTTAAGAAAAAATATACTCAATGACAATTCGAGATGCGCGTCTCCGAAGGAAACCAGCGACACTCGAGATTCTACTTGGTTTATTATCATGTTTACTAAGAAAAAGGTCTCTGGGAACGAAAAGCCGAAAACCCAGAAACTTGTAGGTATATCGCGGAGAGATTACTTTTTTTTCGTAGACAAACGGGATGCGCGTGCATATACAATCTAATGTATACACAGCTTATCATTTCGTCTATCGAGCATTTCATATTATTTTCTGAGAAAAAAAATTTTGTTTCTAGAAAAAATGGCGGCGACGTTACAATACAACGCACTTAATATACAACAAATATACCAAAAGAAATTGTTACTTCCAGTAGACGATGTCTAGGTGTCAGGATGATCCTGATGTTAATCCATTATAAATGTAGTATACATAATATATGATCCTACCTTCCAAGTTATACAAAGTTAAACTACAAAAAAACCTCGTTCAGAATCATAAATGTATTATCAGCGTCAGAATTCCAGGAAGACTAAAATTCCAAAAAGTTCGGAAAAATTCCCTGAAAAACCTGGAAAGTGCAAAATTCAATCTTTGCATTAAAATATCACAATATTGGCGCACAAAAAAAATAAAATAAAACCGTAGAAATGTTCTTAGATGTTAGGACTAATGTGACAGTTAAACAAATTTCAATTAGAATTGAAGGGATTTGAATAAATTGAACTGGAAATGATGTTTTGGACAGAAATTTAAATAAATTAATATTATGTGGATAGATAGATGTAGATATAGATATTTGTATTTATTGAATTGAAATTTTGAAATCCCAATATAGAAGCAAATAGTGTCGCGGTCGCCGCAGGCTTCTCAAACTCACCTTCATGGCGCTACCGCGTCACTTGATTGATTGATTTGCGATTCACCTACTAAAAGTACTTCAGCAAATTTACATCATTCTGGTCACTTCTTGTTCATTTTCGGTATATTTTCGGGTCATTGCTGATTATTTTCGGTCACTTCTGGGTCATTTTGTATTTTTTCCGATTTCTTCCAGTTCACTTCCGGTTCACTTCCAGTGGACTTCTGGTCTACTTTCGGTCGACTTTCGGTCTATTTTAGGTTCACCCCAACCCCTAAGAAGGGGTAGGGGTTTTAGGGATAAAGTGAACTTATAGCCGGAGACTACCAAACACATTTTAATATAATAGAGGATGATGTAGTGAAAGGTTATTTGGTGTTAGTGAATTCATAAAATCAAATGGTAAATCAGTTCTTAAATTTTTGTCGTTATCATTAAACGTTGGATATATACTAATATATTCTTCAACTTTACCTTTTATTTTTGATAGAATTTCATTATTGATACTTAGTGTACATCTGTATTTTTTAGAGATAAAATTACTCTTTCATTATAATTTTGTTTATTAAAGCTACTACCACAAGTTTTATCAATAATATTGTTAATGCATAAAATTTCTTTTAGTATTTCAACTACTCCGTTGATACTTTCAAAATTAGTTGGAAATATTCCATTGCTAACATTTAAAAGTTATTTGTAACTTTAATTATGATTTACTAAAAATCAGATGATCAATATAATTTTCTTATAAAATACAATTCAAATGGAATATTTGTTTTTTAATAGATAGATAAAAATTAAGAATTTATTTTTATTATAATCTATTGTAACGGGACGATTCGACAGCCTATTGTGCGGCCGCGAAGATGCTGCACGTCACCTCCAGGAGGTTAATTACCCGGTCGGCGATCCCTCGGTGATGGGTAGGCGATAGCAAGCGGACGTTAGCCGCTGGCGCAGCGCTATCACCCGTGCGTTGGCTTGCCGAATGCTCGGTACAAATGCGCAGTGCGCCCGGAGCACCAGGCTTTCCTCCGCGTATCCGTGAGTAATCGGTCAATCAGGAAAACCGGAAAGTGAGCAAAAGAATAAGTACTCGCGTGTAGGTTTAACAAAGCAAAAGTATATTGTCAAGATTTTAATAGTAAATACAAGATGAAGTAATCGTGCAAACGCAACGTTATGATAGCGTAGCTGTTGACACGGCCGAAGCGAAAACAAGTCTGAACGCGCTCGCTCCTTGCGAAAAATCTCCTATCAGCGCCGCCGCTGGCGTCGTCTGTTATCCTTAAAATCCTAATCGCGCGACATACGATCACGCGAGATCTAAAATCGTAGCGCTTGTTACAGTATATACAATCTCTCTCAAGAAAAAAAGACACTTTTTTTAAAAGTGAAAATCTTGGTAAGAAAAAGGCTAATAAACGTAGTGAAATCTCTAAATATAAAAATGGCAAGGCTATTTAAGGCGTGTTTTCGAAAAAATAAGAAAAATGTGTAGAAATCAGAAGATAGCTGTTTTGATTAGGAAAATACTAGTGAATGTAGAAGACAACAATTATAAAATTGATAAAAGTGTTTTGAACTATGAAAAAACTGTTGTCTTTACTTATTAATAGTTATTGTCTGTTGTATTAATTTTTTTATTTATTTTCAAAATCGTAAAATTTTATACCTAAAAAAAATAAATCCAACTGAAAAATCTAGCAAACTAAATTAAACTGGAGACAACAACAGACTGTGTCTCAATTCCGACATTTTTCTGCTATCATCCGTAGATCATAACTTTTTTCTTGTGTTGTTTTCATTTTTCTTTTTCGCTAGGAGTTTAAGTTATCGTTATCATTTAAGCGGTCCAGCCTAGGTTAAATCTTACAAAAAAAAACAACAAAATATTCGGTCCAATACAGATTTTTTCTTTTTACGTAATTTAAAAAACAAAAAATATTTACTGTAAATATTTACACTATACACTATTTCTACCGAGATATATCGTTTATATACCAAACAAAATCACTGCCCAAAATTCATGACATTTTACTATATAAATAAGTGTTATTAGTCATTTGCCACGGCTTTGTGAAAGACCCGGACCGTCTTCTTCACTCTACCCGGGCTTCAAATGTACTTTAAACATAAATAGCAGCAAGTACAGTGTAAAAAAAATTAATTAAATGTATTAGCTACGTATACAACGTATAGATAATAATATTTAATTAATATTTTTTAGAAGCGTCATTCATTAGGTCTGAGGCGGCATGTTTAATGTACATTTGAAGCCCGGGTAGAGTGAAGAAGACGGTCCGGGTCTTTCACAAAGTCGTGGCAAGTGACTAAAAACACTTTTATTTATGTAGTAAAATGTCATAAATTTTGTGTGTGATTTTTGATGGTATATATATGAAATTTTTAGTAGAAATAGTGTATATTGGAAATATTTTTAGAACATATTTTTTGTTTTTTAATTTACGTAAATAGAAAAAAAATTTTTGGACGAATATTTTGTTGTTTTTTTTTGCAGGATTTAACCCTGGCTGGACCCCTTAAGATAAAAGTGAATATCGTATTATGTATTACATTTTAATACAGAATATAAATGCTATGATTGTTATAATCCTACAATTTACATTATATTATAAATGTGAATAAAAAAAATGTTTAATTAATATTATTTTATTGTTAGATTTTGTTAATATAATTAATACTGTGATCAAATAATTAGAAAGAGTTTTAAAAAAATTGTAATATTTAAAAGTTATTTCTATTTTATTCTATAATTTTGAAACCGGTGGGTATACTAGTAGTTGTAACTACTTTTATAAAATGTTGGCTGTATTGAATATATTCATTTATACTTTACGGTAATTCATTCTCGTGGAACGTTTTTGAAATCGTGCTTTTCATTGGTTATAATTTATCAATCTAGCAATCTGATTTCAGTTCAAACACCTTTCACAAGAATTAACTACCATCGAATGTACATCTAATATTTAACAGTATATTTAATAATGACACGTTAAATAATTAAATATCATCACAATTAATTTGGGAATTGCGAGCAAAGCAAGCGTTTTTTGCTAGTATTATATTCAAGTTATTTATTATCAAGAACAATTATGGAACCTAGAGTTTTGTTCATATTGCTCGCGTCCAAATTTCCTGCAGATATTCATGCAGAGAAGTCTGCAGAAAGTTCTGCAAAAATTTCTGCACATTTATTTTGTAAGCGAATGTCAAATGTTTCGCGTATTTTTTTGCAGAATTTCTCGCAGGTTGGCTGTAAACCAACATGCAAACTGCATGTAGGTTTTCTTTAGGATTTTATGTATGATGATTTCTGCATGTCATCCTGATGAACTATCAACTAGTCTACCTACAGACTGTTATATACATTATCATATACATAAGCCTGCACATTACCTGTATGTTGGTATACAACAATTTTTGTAAAAAGTTCTGTAGGTTCGTGTGCAGGATATTTTCGTAAGGGGTCCTTTTGTGTGTCGATGATCGGAGGTTGGGTTGTCGTTTGTGATTTTATCGTTGTCTGTCTCTTTATTGTCGATATTTCTGCAGTATTTTGCAAGATGGCCTTCTTCTTTGCATAAGAAGCACGTAAGTTTGTCGGAGGAGAAGTAGATCCAGTAATTTACGTTATCGTTAGTTATGTGTAAGTTATTTGGAATTTTCGATTCGTCTTCGGATTTTATGTAGACTTTCTTCCTGAAGCTTAATAGATGATTTAGGAACCGATGCTGTGTACCTGTCCTGATCGATGTAATTTGTCAAACTGGAATAATTTCTAATTTTTTAAGCTCTTGCAGAATCACACTGGTCGGAATGTAGGGTTGTACATTGGTAATCGTGACTATTTTATTATACTAAAAAGTCAAGTATACGCAAATATAAGAGTTAAAGAAAAAGAAATGGCTAAGCAAGCTAAAATTGAAGACTTAATGATGCCCATTTTTATGGTGCAAACTACTCAAGTTGGAAAATCAGGTTAATGATTTTACTTGAATATAAAGAGTGTAAAGAGCCAGCAGTCGGTGAAATGCTGAATACGTATAAAGACAAAGAAGCAGATTGGAAAAAGATTAATCTAAAAGCTCGTGCCATGATAATTAGTACTATCTCGGACAAACAATTGGAGTATGTTGGCGAATGTAAAACGGCTCTCGAAATGATAACGAAATTCGACAAGATGTACTTATATCAGTCTATAGCTTTGCAAATAATATGCAGAGGCAAAATTGAAGAAATTGAATTAAATAATTACAATACAGTGCAAGAATTTTTCGTAGAATTCGAAAAAGTAACAAAAGAATTTATATCAGCTGGTGGAAAATAAGAAGAAGTCAAAAAATTGAGATATTTGCTCAGAGCTTTCCACCAAACTACAGATATATTGAAGATTTTATTTATGTTATCCCATAAGATCAAAGGACAGTTGACTATGTAAAGTCCAAGATCAAGAAGAAAAATATTACTCAACCAGTTAAACAATAAAAGCAATGTCAGTACCTTTGCGTCACAAACGAAAAGTGAATGTTTCAACTGTGGAAAAGTCGGACGTTATAAAAATGAATGTAAGAGACCACAACAGCAGAGCAACCAAGGTCGAGGTGCTCGTTACAACCAAGGTCAACGAGGTCACCAACGAGGCAACTGCAGAGGTGAAAACTACAGAGATCGTGGTCGAGGACAAGGTTCATCAGGCCCACCACGAAGCGAATCATCAGGCGATTAACAGGGCAACAACTCATCTGAGTCGTGGACAACGCAGGCGTGCAACTTGGAGTCAAGTCAGGTAACAAGTTTCAGTGTAAGTGAAAGTGAAAATAGCAAAAATTATAATTTAATAAATTGGTTGCCAGATAGCGGTTGTACGGATCACATTGTTAAAAGTGATAAATATTTTGTAAACTATGTAGTTTTAAAAAATCCAGTAGATGTAAAATTACCAGATGGTAAAATGCTAATAGCAACAAAAATAGATACAATTAGAATCTGTTTCAAAAATTATTACAATGAAAAATGTGTTGATTTAATGAATGTTTATTATGTAAAGGGTATTAAGCAAAATCTAAGTTTTTCGAAAATCACAGAAAATAATACGACAGTAGCAAGAAATGTAAATGCGAAAATTTATAATCAACCTAGAGAATTGATGGCTGTTGCAAACAAAGTAGATAATTTGTATGTTATGAAAAGCCCGGCCATATAATTGAAAAGGAAAATAAACAAATGTTTGTAAATTCATTAAAATTAATTGATAAAGAAGAATGGCATAGGGCACTTGGCCATATAAATTTCCAATATTTAAACAAATTAGTAAAAAATAAATTAGTTGAAGTTTTGCCAGATAAAATAGAAAATGTTGAAACGGAATGTGCAAATCGCATAGAGAGTAAAATGGCAAATGTACCGTTCGAAAATAATAGAACAAAAACTACTGAAATTTTAGAATTAATTCGTATTAGTAGGTTATGTAGATAATGCTTATAAAGTTTTAGTAAATGGTAGAGTAATTAATGCTAGACATGTTCAAGTAGTCGAAGAGAATACCAAATTAATTTGTTTAAAAAAACTTGAGGATGAAAAATATAGAGATTTGATAAATAATAAAAATGAATTTGAAATCAATGAAATTTTACTAAAAATTCGAAGCACATCGAAATGCAATATTATTACATAAATGAAAATTATGAAAAGGGAATAATTGACATTGTAAAAATAGATTCAAATTCGAACTTAGCTGATATGTTAACTAAAAGTCTAGACAAAACCAAGTTTTTGAGAAACAGAGAAGTGTTAAGATTGTAATAAATTGCGAAAAGAAAATAATGTTTGTAAAAAGATCACGATTATAAAATTTAGGAGGCATGTTATAATATGTAAATTCTATAATAGTGATAATACTCCAAAATGGTACACGTCGCGCCATATATTAGTATGCGACGATTTCGTGCAGTCAGACGAGCTCACGCAACAGCAAGCGTACCGCGCATGCCTTGCGACTATACTCTAAGCGCCGAATATATACTGTATACTCTGTTCTCGCTCTTCGACTACAAGACCCCGAGTAGAGCGGACGTACTGCCGAATAGGCTCTCGAGGCTTTTTCAATATATATTATTTAAACCTTACAGTAATTATCTATTTCACGAACCTTTCCAACAGGATTGATTACTTTCATAAGTGCGAGGGCGTATTCTTCAACATGGAATCGACAATTATGGCATGTTTACGTGATGATAACTTTTCTTGTTGGATGACACTTGAGAACGTATAGCTTTCGGTGTTCATTACCGGTAGAGATCATTTTGTACATGTCTCTGTATTCGGAGACACAGTACGGATATCGTTTAATGGAGTAAGTCTAATCAACTAATCACTGAATGTTTAGATTTTAGTTTCATTAACACGTCGACACGATACACACACTTCGAAAATTCCGGAGCGCTAAGTAAACACGTATAGAGTCGAGGTCTTGGCTCTCTAAAATTTGCTTGATTGCTCGGAGGTCGACTCCCAAATCCCATTTGTTTAAATTAAAATAAATTAAATGATTTTTTTTACTAAACAATTATGAAAAATATGCTATTTTCACTTTCACTTACACTGAAACTTGTTACCTGACTTGACTCCAAGTTGCACACCTACGTTGTCCACGTCTCGGATGAGTTATTGCCCTGTTGATCGCCTGATGATTTGCTTCGTAGTGGGCCTGATGAACCTTGTCCTCGACCACGATCTCTGTAGTTTTCACCTCTGCAGTTGCCTCGTTGGTGACCTCGTTGACCTTGGTTGTAACGAGCACCTCGACCTCGGTTGCTCTGCTGTTGTGGTCTCTTACATTCATTTTTATAACGTCCGACTTTTCCACAGTTGAAACATTCACTTTTCGTTTGTGACGCAAAGGTACTGACATTGCTTTTATTGTTTAACTGGTTGAGTAATATTTTTCTTCTTGATCTTGGACTTTACATAGTCAACTGTCCTTTGATCTTCTGGGATAACATAAATAAAATATCCAATATATCTGTAGCTTGTTGGAAAGCTCTGAGCAAATATCTCAATTTTTTGACTTCTTCTAATTTTCCACCAGCTGATTTAAATTCGTTTGTTACTTTTTCGAATTCTACGAAAAATTCTTGCACTGTATTGTAATTATTTAATTTAATTTCTTCAATTTTGCCTCTGCATATTATTTGCAAAGTTGTAGACTGAGACGAGTACATCTTGTCGAATTTCGTTATCATTTCGAGAGCCGTTTTACATTCGCCAACATACTCCAATTGTTTGTCCAAGATAGTACTAATTATCATGGTACGAGCGTTTAGATCAATCTTTTTCCAATCTGCTTCTTTGTCTTTGTACGTATTCGGCATTTCATCAATAAACTTGAGTCTCAGAATCGCCACGATCGTATATAAAACTTATTTTAAAATCGACTTTTGTTACAAGTCGGGCGTGAAATTTGGAAATCAGATTTATGATCGTATTTCTTAGTTGTATCCTAGTTCCAGGGGAGCGTTTTAGCAACTCTTGATATTTTACATAAAAGGACTATTTAAACGTATAAAATAAACAGTCATATTAATTTTTGCGAAAAGTATTTATGTCATTTTGGTTTTCAACCACAGATTATCATATACAGACACAACATATACCTTTATACTTATGAATTCCATACAAATCTCAGCTATTTGATGGGCAATCAAATCCAATATCTAGAGCATGGAGTCTTTTCTAATCAAAAATATCTTTTGTGGTTGTAAGTATAATCACATCTACATAAGAGTAGTATTTTGACATTTAATGACGTATATAATCTATAAAAATTTTGCTTTTAAACAGAGGTCTATCCGATAACAAGATCGAGAAGCTAACCGAGGGTCACTTTATGGGTTTACACTCTTTGGAAACCCTTGTAATCGAAAACAATAAAATCCATACGCTAGATCTACGGGATCTCAGAAATAGCGCGTCACTCAAAGTATTGTAAGAGCTTAAAAGATCATACAAAATTTGTATAGAATATTTACTACATATTATTTAAGTTTTCTTTTTTTTGGAAAATTATTTTTTTTTTAGGGAACTTTCAAGAAATCTTCTGACTTTATCGAATCTCTCGATCCCGCATTTGCCAGTACTACGAGAGCTGTAAGATTTTACGCAAGCATTTTCGAAAAATTTTTACGTAGGAATTCTAGTTATTCCAGTAGTAGAATAAATAAATTAATATATATTTAACTCTCTCCAAATCACTCAAATAAATAGAAATGTATAATCAAAGGTAAGAGAGTTAGCCCAGGCAGTCCGTGCTGACTCGTTTACCTTTGATTAGACATATCTATTTTCTTTATATAATTATTGTTTATACAAATCATTGACATGTGCAGGAATCTGAATGAAAATCAGTTGGAATTGATCACGGCTGATTTTTTTGCTGGTTTGCCGGCGCTAGAAGAATTGTAAGACAAATCATATATTTATAGAGTAAATAAAGTGTCTACCATAATAGTTATAACAATTTTTTATGTTTCAGAAATTTAGAATATAATCTGATTCAGAAAATTTCTCCTTTTGCCTTTCAAAATTTACACAGGTTGACAGTACTGTAAGTGATAATCAGCTTTTTTCTCATCATCTTGATAATATAAAAATATAAGAATGTGCGAGATCGGACGCTGAACATACTGTATACAAAAATACCAAAACAAACTTATTTTTTTACACAGAAAAATTCTACATAGATATTTTCTACACAGAAAAATTCTACACAGATATTTTCTACACAAGATTTAGTTTTACTCCACTGCAATACTCTACACCAGTTTCTAAGCATCGTTGTGTAATAATAATTATAACAATAACTTGTATGCTTGTGTAGAGTTTTGCAGTAAAGTTGATTTTTGTGCTCAAGATGTTTGTGTAGAATTTCTCCGTGTAGAAAAATACGTTTGTGTACGGTATTTTTATGTACAGTATATAAGGTGTTAAAAATCGTCTACAGACGAGACGAGATATGTCTTGGTAAATTTTAGAGAGCCAAGACCTCGACTCTATACCGAATTTTTTACCCAGAGCGAGTTTTTTACCGAGATCTTGGCCGGAAGCGAGATTTCTCGATAATGATCGAAATTTCAATAAAGTTTTATTAAAGAAAATTAAGAGAAAAATACTGCTGTGGCACTTCTTATGGCAGTTTCAGTGAAAATCATTCAGTGAGAGCATTTTAAAGGTTAGGAAGAATTTGTTACTCCTTCTCAAGGACCATTTTTTTCTTGTTCTCAAATGAAAATTCAAATCGTACGTTTTGTTATATTTCGGGAGGCTGCTGTAGATTTTTGTATGATACCGTATGTTCACGTAAGTTCGCGTACGTTTTGTCTAAGGTTCTTACGTATAAACAATAGATAAGTAGGTCAATAAACATGATTTACGATAGCTACTGTTATAAACAAGCGATAAGTGTGTTATCGCCATGATGGGTGACCTACTTTTATGTTTATATATAAATAATGATAAATAATTTTTTTACATAAGCTATATCGGTCACATATCTACTTTATACGTGCATTGAGCCTCCTCTACGTTATACCAGCTTGGAGCCCTACCCCTTTTTTACTCAATACCGGCTCCAAGCTTGAGTACATGTGCGACTCTCGCAAAACCTGCCCGAAGCCCCCCTATCCTTTTACGACATAGAAGTCTTGAGCTCGAGCGCGTCTCTCTCTCTCTCTCTCTCTCTCTCTCTCTCTCTCGTGAGTACAGTTGACAGCTCTGCTGATCCATCATTTTTTTTACTGCTTTTCTGCTGCTTCTTGCCTTCGGGCCCTCTTCTGTTGTAGATAGTTGCACGCTCCTTTTTGCAACCTTCAAGTCGATATATAAATCGCCGAAGGCTGCAATTTTTCTGTCATCTTTTCTACTGCAAACTTTCTACACGGCTCCTAACCTACAAATCTGCTTGGCTTTGCTTGGCTTGTTTCCTCACTTGCACGGCGTCTCTTTCTCTCCGCAATCAATATCGTGGCGACATCTGCTGTATCGTGGGAGAACTTTCAAGGCGACTTCACACTGATCGATGTCGGTACTTTCACGCTTTTTCCATTAACGCTCCATCTAGCCGTAAGAGTTACAACACCTCTTTCACTCCGTCGATAACTTATCAAACTCCTTCAAATATCTGCTTTACCGACTGCTACTAAGTTATCGACGAAAAATGAGTGCAAACGGCGAGAAGAGTGTGGAAGTGCCTTTTCAGCCATGCAGCAGCTGTAAATAACCCATACAGCACAAAGACCCCAAAAAGTGTAAATTTTGTGGTCTGTACTACCACGTCAAGTGCCAAAATACCATCAACATCAAGACTATCGTGGTGAGCGACAGGCAGATTATAGCATGTCCTTCATGTGCAGAAAACAGCAACGCCAAGCGTGCCAAACTGAGGACTAAATCCACCTCTGCCACAACATCAGTAACGGGAGTAACTGCAACAACAGCAGCAGGCAAGAATACTCCCAAACAACAGCAGCCGGTGAATAAGAAGACGAGGTCAGCACCACCATCAGCCAACACATCGAGAAATCCCTCACCAACCCGCTCGGCCGGAGTAACAACACCTACGCCGTCCGTTGAGGCCGCTTTGAGGGACATTCGCGGAGCTCTGGACGACATACGTAATGCTCAAACGAAGGCCCTCAAGACCCAGAACATGGTGTCGGAGAGGATTTCTAAAATTGAGCAGCGTCTGGGCCTAGTTAATCCTAATCGACAAGCAGGATCGCCTGCTGTCATACTGGAAGACAAACTCACCTTTCATCAACGGACATGACCTTATCACGGCCACTCTCGACGTACAGATTCCACGATACGTACCTAACACATACTCTTACAGAAACTTTAAAGGAATCAGCGCCGAGAAGCTAAGGGACTTTCTTAGCGCATGTGACTGGTCATCCCTCACCTCTTCATCACTCGACGAATGCATATCCACACTTAACGCTAACCTCACTAACGCCATCAATCATCTCGCCCCATTACGGACTGTGACACCAAGAAGACAGCGTCACCCGTGGTTCACCACGGCTCTTTGTGACCTTGTATCTGAGAGAAATAGACTTTACAGGAGTTTCAGGAACTCCAGGTTTGATTCGGATCTCCGCATATATAGGCTAGCTAGAGACATGCTCACAAACAAGTCGAGGAAGCCAGGCTGAATTATTACTATTCACGCCTGTCAACCTTGACTGATGTTGCCGAGATCTGGAGAGAGCTGGAGAAACTTAGAATTTCTGCCACCAAGGCCCCTTCACCATCTCGTTTTAGCACAGATGCACTCAACAAGCATTTCAGCTCGATCTCCAATGATCCGTTAGCTCCTGCTGTTGAGGATTATCTTCTCACCCTGGAAAGTCTTGACCTCCCGGTGCATTTCGAGTTCAGCAACATAACTGAATCGGATGTGTTGGCTGCAGTATCGCACTTCGACACTCAGGCCAGGGGAAGCGACAGAATCCCTCAGGTTGTAATCTCAAAAGCATTGCCAGTTCTCCAGTTCTTGCTCCGCTATTAAGCCATATTTTCAAAAAGAAAGTGACAATTCTCCTCCTCTTTGAATTTAGCAGGGCATTCGACACTGTATGTCACGTCCTGCTCCTGAGAAAGCTATCCACCTTCGGCTTCTCTAAGCAGGTCATCCGCTGGTTTGCCTCTTATCTCAATAGGAGAGAGCATATCAGCGCTTCATACTTATAGAATAACCTGCCATCACACATCAGAAACACTTCATCCACCGTCACTTTCAGAAAACTTGCTAAGGATCACTTTTTTCAACTCGAAAACACATAACTCGTACACAGTCCACGCACACGCACACACCTACTATCTCGCTCATTCCACCTTCACTATCGCTACATTCTCACACTATACATACTCTAAACATGCCTCAATCTATTATCTATTGTTTTTTCATTTCTCACTTGTAATGCTGTAAACTTAAAATCGTACAATATAATGTACGCAAAATAAAACTAAATAAAATAAATAAAACTGGTGACAACAACGAGCTTTCTACTCCTCGTTCTCTGAATATGGGGGTGCCGCAGGGGTCTGTTTTGGGTCCCCTGTTGTTTGCGTTGTACATCAATGACATCAGGATCTGCCTAGACTCTGACGTATCACATCTCATCTATGCGGATGACTTGCAGATCTACAGCCAATGTCACCTTGAGGAGCTCGATTCTTGTTCCGCGAAGATGAGTGCTAATGCCGATAGGATAGCGGGTTGGGCTGCGCTAAATCATCTTAAGCTAAATGTTCTCAAAACCAAAGCGATTGTTTCCTGGGTTTCCCTTACTACATAAATGCTTTACCGTCTGTAGCTAATACCTCTATGAATATAGGGGGAGCCCGGGTCAGCTACGAATCATCTGTGCGTAGTCTAGGGGTGGTGCTTTATTCTAAATTAACCTGGAAAGAGCATGTCACACAATTGTGTAAGCGTGCTCACTCTCTAATGTATAAAATATACTTCTTCAGAAAGAGCACCACTCATAATCTGCGCAAACATCTCATGCAAGCGCTTCTTTTTCCAATAATAGACTATTGCTCGCTAGTATACTGTGACCTAACGCAAGAACTGGGCACTAAACTGCAGAGATTAGTGAACACGGGAATCCGTTACATCTATGGTGTAAGAAGGGACGAGCACATCACCCCTTACAGACGTGAGTTGCAGTGGCTTACCACCGCCGGACGTAGGAAGTACTTCATGGCTTGCTTTCTAAGGAAACATTTTAACACAGCGGTACCATCATACATCACTGCCTATTTTGACTTCCACGTCGCACTTCGTCCTGTCAGGGGTGAAGTTACACCTCTGGACATCCCAATCTTCGCTACAGAGACGCTGAGGAACTCATTCCACATAAGCGCCTCATACCTATGGAATACACTACCTTCACAGCTCCGCGACAATAGATCCATTACAGACTTCAAGAAACAAGCCAGACACTACTTTTTCACCCTTGAAAACACATAGCTTATTATCTCGACAGTCATCTCAGTCTCACCTCACTCAACATCATAATTTATTACTTTACTACGTATTTATTTTTTATAAAATTTTGTACAACACATTGTACAGCAAAATAAATAAATAAAATCTAAATCTAATCTCTCTCTCTCTCTCTCTCTCTCTCTCTCTCTCTCTCTCTCTCTCTCCTCTCTCTCTCTCTCTCTCTCTCTCTCTCTCTCTCTCGCTCTTTGCTCACAATCACGCTCAGGTATACAGATTTTTAGCCTAAGTGCTCCGTTAATTATATGCTTCAAGAGCTTGAAGTTAAGATGTGCAGAAGATTCTATCTACTCCTAAAGGGACTTACTCAAAAAAATTCTGCATATGAACAATTAACGGTTATCGCTCTCTCACTTAGAAAGAGTAGGACCGATCTAATTTTGGAATTTTTTTCTCAAAAATGTCTTGGATCTGATTGAAGGAGTATCATATCTTACGTTCAGTGAGCATGAATCTGTAGTATCACCAGATGAAGCCCTACTAAATTTGATAATGATTTTTGATGATGTAGCATGCAAAAAGTAGGATAACGTCAGAGCATTCTTCTGTATGGGGAGACATAAGAGTGTAGATAGTTTCTATTTATGTCAATCTTATGCTTATATAGGAAAACGTCTCATTAGGGATAATTGAATTAAATTTTTGTTGCTTTTTTATTTTTTTCATTTTTTCAAACATTTTTTTTTATTACAAATAAATTGCATGACTGATAGAATAATTTTATCAGTTTGACAATGTGAAGTGCTCAGGTAGTCTTATAGAATGGATTATGGTTTGTGCATACTGTAACGCACTTAAAATATGGTTTTGATTGGTAGCCATATTGTTGAATGTTGTAGACGGGAAATTTGAATCGTTAAAGCCATTTCCGTTTTAATGCACCGATGACAAAAATGTTTGATACATCATGTAAAGCGTCACGAAGCAAGTTTCCAATTTGAGAAACCTTATGAACTTGAGGAGTAGTAGCTACACCGAAAGTCTCTCAGTGAGAGATCAGGGTCGGAGGGCAGGCACGATATTGCGACGCGTTCAAAAAAAGCGTAGTTCAAGGGGCTGAAGCGTTGCCATGTCTCAACAGTGCTTTGACTTTCTCGCTCTCAGCGCGTAAAAGTTCGCTTTAGTGGGGTACTTTCTATATATTTAAAAATAATAAAGCTCGAGCTATAACATTTTTAAAATCCTCTTCCAAATATTCTTGCTTACATTATACTAGTTTTTTTAAAACATCTAAAAAAGAGTTTCAGCGATATAAATGAAAATGTACGTATAAGAGCTACGGCTCCATAAGGCTCTGTGTTAAAGCACGCAACTTTATTGAAGAATATCACAAATATTTATCCTGTTAAGTACATACAAACTTATTTGGTAGGTAAATGACAATGTTGCATACGTTTGACTAATTTTTAAAAAAATTTTTAAGAAAGTGACATTTAACACGAGGTTTATTAAAACAAAATAATCGTGCAGAGCTGTATTGATATGTATGCCAAAATTAATACTATCTATTATAAACTTCCTTATTGATTACCGAGAAAAAATGGTTTGTAAAATACTTCGAAAGTTAAATATAGCTACGATCTTATTAGGTCATACTTTTAAAAAAAATCTCACTGTCACGCTCATACGTAGTCCACACTCATTTTCGTAAATAAAATAGCGATAATAGCTATAGGAAGTAAGGTCTCTTGAGTTCCGTTCAAGTCTCAATCCGTTCATTTCGAGTCGGATAGCACAGGAGAGAGCACAGAATAAAATTGGACTTATAGTAATTCTAAAGACTGTGTCTTTATGACACCTTGCTTTCCACATATAAGTTGTTGCGGTCGGACTTGTACCCGAGGATCCAAGATAACGAAGCCGGAGCTCTACCACTGAGTTAACGTCTTCAATGCATTCGGACGTTATGCATTGTAGTACGGCTCGGCGGACTCGTCTCACCGCTCGCGTTGCAGACGTATGCGTCTGTGACAGCCTTCTCTCCCTGTATTCTCACCGCATTAAAGTCTAGCCACTTATGGAAAATACAAGATTTTTTCTGGAGGTTAAAGGAAGGCTGTCCTTTCCCTTTCTTCTCCAAAAAACTACCAATGGTCGGTGCAAGAGGTATAGGAGGAAACAGAGAGACCAATATGGGCACAGTACGGTTTCTTAATTGCTTGGGGAGAGGAAATATAAGGGAGGGGCATAAACCTACCACAGATAATTTTTTCAACTCATTTCTCCAACTTTCAGCCAAAATTCCTCTGATTGACGAACAATTTCCACCCAGTTTTCTCACAGAATCTCCCTTAGACACTTCTTTCCAAAATTTTCATTAATATGCGATTACCATAATTTGTTCGTATGCAGAATTTTTTTTGAGTGAGTCCCTTTAGGATAATGTAGAATCTTCTGCACATCTTATCTTCCAGTTCTTGAAGCATGTAATTAACGAAGCACTCAGGCTAAGCTTATACATACGCCAGCGTGCTACTCCGTAAGCATTCGGGAAAAATCTGTATACCTGAGCGTGAATGTGAGAAGGATGCGGTAGATATATACTCGCGCGCTGGCAAATTAGCGGTCGTGGTAAATCTGTTTCAAGTATCTCCACTTGTGACAATCTAGAGTACAATCAGTGATAAAACTATCCCTTCAGGAGAGCGACGAAAACTGAGTAGCTACACGTAGTATACATACATGCAGAGAGAGAGATAGAGGAGAGAGAGAGGGAGGGAGGGAGAGAGAGAAAGAAAGAGAGAGAGAGAGAGAGAGCATCGGTACCAGAATCTCAAGGACACAAGTAATTTTCCGCTTATCTCTCTCTCTCTCTCTCTCTCTCTCTCTCTCTCTCTCTATTTCAATTCTCGAGAACTAGAGAAGGAGGGATATGCAAAAGTAGAAGGAAGAAGAGCTGCTTTCCTTCATTTTTCTAAATGTGCTAGAGAGGGACGAGACTGCTATTAGCTCTGAAAGGGACAGCTTCCCTTTCCGTTTTCCAAAAAAGGCGGGTAATGTAATAGGCCTCTCTTTTTCAAAAAAAGCAAATAATGATATAGGCCTTTCTGGCATACGCGAGAAGGGGGGCGAAATTATCAATTTCCCTCCCTCTTCGGGTACTGTATCACTTTCAGAGGAGAGGAGGTGATCTAGGATCCGTGTGAGCCAGTATGCCTATAGCCTATCTACTTATTACTATATTTATGTATGTGTCAGTACATGTTTTAATCATTTTTATAAATTTTTCAAAAAGCAGGAAAAAAAGCTTGTTTTCAAGCTGCTCAAAAAAGGTCGTTTTAGAGCCACTTTTAGGTCTAAAAAACGCAAAAATCGTGCATGCGTTACAAAAATCAGTATTATATACGCATATTCCGTTTGCACTTCATAAACATTTAATTGATGCTATTAACAAATATCTTAGCTAATTTTTTAAACGAAAAATTAGATAGCCGAAAAAAAAATTTTGCTTAGATTGTTTTTGCTAGATCGTCATTTTTAATGTAATCTATACGTCCTATTAAAAAGAAAAAAGTAATACAAGAGATCACCTATATTAATATTATCAATAATGTTTTTCTGGAACTGCCACGTGAATGAGGTAAAAAATATTAAAAAATGAGAAATTAAAAATTTAAACTAAAATTTTAAAATGAAAAAAAAATTATAAAACCAAAGTTAAATTAAAATATTACAAAAGGGATATTTTTAGTAATTGCAAAATTTAATTTTTTATAATTATATCTTTTTAATATTTTAGGACTTAAAATTTTTAATTTTCTCCTTTAAAATCTTTGTTGTTCAAAATATGTGTCATCACTCCTGCCACGAGTGTCATCTATATTCTTTGTGATCAGACCAATAAATGCACGAGCATATCAATGTATTTGACACGAAACGAAATTTGAGATGAGTTAAAAATTTTTAACTCTCGCTTCCAAGACGAGATTTTCTCCTTAAGACAATATCAAGATTTCTCGATCCTTCTCTCCTTCTCGCACATTCTTCAAATATATACATCTTATAAGTGTTATTTTTCTAATAATTTACTACACATGCACACAGAAATCTGATGAATAATAGGATTACGAGAATACCTCTAGGCCTCTTTAATCCCGTCCAAAGTCTTTCCAGCCTGTAAGTATACAACTCATCAACACTAAATCATATTCTACCTATGCTGTTAATAACAAAGTGATGAGAAAACTGCATACACGAGCATGCACCTATAAATACGCAGCCCTTGAAACGGAAACGTGATAAAGAGATCGAAGCGAGGGTTTGGAGAAACGTGTGCGTATCAAGATTGGGGCGATTTTGGCTTATTTTTGCTGCTCCCTTGTTTGTCGATCGTGCTGCTTGAATGATGCGCGTGAGATAATCTATACGACTTTCTGTATAGAGATGCAATCTTTATAAATTGTATAATATTTCTTATAATTCGTTGAATTAAACAATCAAGGATATTTACCTTCTGAAACACCGCGCGAATTCTACACAAATCAATTCCTGCAAACTGCACAAAATAAAGTATACACACATAGTATAAGTTTTATACACTGTGCCGTTGCAAGCACCGCGACCTTACTATACTTCGAATTTTATATTCTATTTTATTTTCTGATCCCTTATTTATGCTCTATGTATAAGTATTCTATTTCAAAGCTTTGAATTAGATCTTTCTAATTACCATAGCATTTTGCTGGGAAAATTAGTTTGGTACTTTTCTTGAATTTTTCGTCTTCCTGATTCTTTTTTATTTAAACTCGGTATTTTTCAACAATCGGTAAATGTTGGTTTTGGAAGGTTGTAAATGTACATACTCACTATTTATTTAAGGGGACACTACACCTTTAAATCCTGGAAAAAAATTATGATTCAAAATGGCAAAATTGAAGTAAATCACTTGAAATTTTTTTTGTGATATTTGGTATAAATACCTTTAACTTTACTGAGCTAAAACGTTAATATTCCCTGCTGGCCCATTGTAGCACTCGGTGCAATGTTTTGTGAATTTTTTCACTGTTCGTAGGATTCCAAGTGAACGAATGGTTCTTTTGGGCTCAAATTCAAGGAGGATACTTTGTACATCTGTAGTTTTGGTATGAATGCAGGGATTTTAATTGGAACTAGTGCGATTCACCCCACTCCTAACGTCGCTTAGTTAAAATATGTATTGCAATAGTCATAAAATTCAAGTTTTGTTAAGATCTTTTTTCTTAATATCAATTCCTAACAGGGGGGGGGGGGGAGTCAAAATTTTAAATAATGAAGATTTGAAACACGAAAATTACGCATTGATTTATGATAAAAGGTGAAATTTTGAAACTGAAAATGTCAACAAACTATGACAGAGTTACGAGTGAAGAGTGCAACGAAAAAGTGACGGATCCCGGACTTGAACCGAGATCTTCTGGCTTGCAAGGCAGACGTTCTATCATCGCGCCATGGCCGCCATCGCATTGCACTCTTCTACTCGCTCTCTTATAGCAATTAGACACCCGTGACGTGTATCCACACGTGACAAAAGTTAAAAAAATTAATTTTAAATTAAAAAAAACTTTTGTTATTTCAAATTTTTTAATATTTTAATTCAACATTTTCGTTTTAGAAATTGTTTAATTTCTTAATTTTAGTTTTTTTAATTTTTGCCTTTCATGCTTTTATTTTTTCGAATTTTAATTTTTCTAAATTTTTGCCGCCAAATCAAATGGATTATTTAATCACTGATTATCGAGGAAATGAAGACGCTAAAGTTTTAGTACATATAGAAAAATATGATGTCTCATTATTATCTAGTATGCAACGTGAAATTTTTATATTATCAAAAAAGTCATATATATGCATATAGTTATTTATCACTGGCGAGAACATTTACGTGATTTTGTTATGTATTAAATTTTATAGTTTTCTACGTGAATTCGTCACTGTCGATGTCACATTTGTTTAAATAAGAGGTAAAAAAATGTATGCTCTAAATCACTTGAACCAATTAATTAGTGCAGAAATACGTGGTGAGAATGAAAATGGAAAATAAATTATTTGCTGTTGTACGACAATTTATGATACATTTATGATACAATACATGTACTTATTTTAAAGGGAATTGGAAATCATTCTAATTCTAAAAGTCGATTAAATGATACCCATATACTTGAATTCTACATTTTTAAATTTTACTCGATTCTTGATATGCAATCTGCAGTTAATTTTCGGAGATTGTCTAATATTTAACCTATTGATAGACATAAAGAATGTATTCAAATACTTTTTTCTAGTTAAAGTACAAACAGATACCGGATTTGTTTGTGGTACAAAGACAAAGTAATAAGAATTTTTGATAGTATTAACAAAAATGTAGAAATGGTGATCATAAAATTTGTATTGATAGGCTGTTACCAAATAAAGAAAATTTACTCATATCTTTTGAACAAGTACAGTATCAGACTAAATATTATGATTGCGGTATTTTTGTAGTCACTATTGTATGTAATATTTGCTTATACAATGTTCAATTTAATATTAGTAAAATGCGAGAACAATTGATTAGAATGTATGCTACATTAACTTTATCATTTTTTCCAATATCAAAAGATTATAAAAATAAAATTTATTTTGAAACAATTACTGAAATTTTAATTATAAGAATCGTTACTCATACGATAAAATTTGCTGAATTTAATTTAAGTTTTAATAAAATGAATATTGAGGAACTTGAGGTATTATATACAGCAATCATTAAATAACTATTTTAGAAGCCAACACAAAGAAAAAGTAACTGCTAAATATTAATCAAAAAATAATATAGATAATATAATAATAAGTTTAACTGAACCTTTTACAAGGTAAAATGTTGGCAACTATAAGTTCTGTACCCATCCTCACCATTCTGTATCTTAGTATTACAATTATGATTTTTCCTCTAAAAAGTTATGCAATCCTTAAAGAAATTGTCTAATGTTTATAGCTTACAAAAGTTTTCTGTATTTTTATCAATATACGCTAATGAATGTAGTGAAATTAATTTAAAAAATGTGAAATGTTAAAAATCAGCACACTGACAAAAATCATTACTTACTCCAAGAAGAATCAACCTTACTATAACTTTAAGGTGAAAATCTGCTTTATGTTTCATGATTCTCTCACATCTAATCTGAATGTTCTAAAACTAATCCAAATCATCTTGTGCAAAAAAATGAGCAAAATCATAAATATAAAAAAATCAAGTAAATTCCTCCTAAGTATATAGAAGAATCATTTAAACACAAAGCGGATTTTCATCTTATATAAAAAATAAGATGGTTGTACTTTTCAAAATTATTCTTTTAATGCTTACTTGCCGTCCATTAGTTTTTTTTAGTTCATATTCACAGGAGTAGCTGCAGAATGCGACGAGGATAATCCCCAGGAAAAACGCTGGGGGATGCAGGCAAACATCGTCAGCTTCCGATTCAGAGCCCTATATGATAACGTCGCATCACGAGTATGCATGGGACCCATAGGACTATAACTCGCGAGTGCGCTAGGACGGCAAGTAATGCCGAATCTAGGCCGAGGCGCTAAGCTCGCCGACGGCAGCTAAACAAAAATCATAGGTTACGTCTGGCTACCCTTCGAAGTCGGTAGTCTTAAGAAAGAAGTCCGTGTCGAGATAGTACCGGATCTTCCGACGGACTGCATGATGGGCGTGAATTTCATGCTGACTTTCATTGCCGTTTTAGACCTAACGACGTCGAAGCTACATTTTAAAGAAATAAAAGAGCATATTGACGTCGAATTAGCCGCCATGGAGGAAGGCGCGCTAAAATTGGCTTCGGTGGTGTTAGCAGACGGAGAGGACGGGCAGCGAGAAGTCCTCCGGACACTTTTCGACAAATTTATCGGCCCAGATTCAGACAAGATCGGCTGCATGATGTGGATGGAGCACCACATCGAAGTGCAGACAACCAGGCCGATCAAGCATAAATACTTCCCGGTATCAAAAAAATAGAGGAAGAAATGTACGAGGCATGCTCGCAGCGGGAATAATCAAGCCCTCCAACAGCGCTTTTTCAACCCCAGTAGTGATGGTACAAAAAGCAAACGGTAAATATCGCTTCTGCGTGGACTTCAGGAAAGTCAACGCGATCACACGTAGTGACGCGCATCCACTACCACAAATGAATGCGATATTGAGGAAATTACAGCAGGCGCGCTACATTTTGACTATAGATCTAAGTAGCGCGTACCACCAGATTACGCTCAGCGAAGAGAGTAAGCAGTACACGGCATTGATAGTGACCGGAATGGGACTATTTCAATTCAAGCGCCTACCTTTCGGTTTATCTGAGACCGGAGTCACGTTTTCGTGGCTCATGAACAAGATAATCACGCCAGAACTGCAACTACACGCATTCTCGTATCTAGACGACATCATAGTGGCCACAGAAACGTTCGAGGATCACGTTAAAGTCCTCAAGCGGGTGTTAAAGCGCATTAAAGAAGCGGGTTTAACAGTCAATAGAGAAAAGAGCGTATGCTGCAAGGAAGAGGTGAAATCTCGGTATGTTAGTAGACAGGGACGGCTTCAGACCAGATTCGGAAAAATAGCCCCAATTATAAATTTTCCAGAGCCGAAGAATTTAAAGCAGCTTAGACGTTTTCACGGCATGGCGTCGTGGTACAGGCGATTTCTGGAAAATTACGTGACGTTGGCCGAGCCCTTGACTCGGCTGACAAAGAAAGACCAGCCGTTCGTATAGGGCGAAGAACAACAGTCAGCATTCAAGGCGATAAAAGCTCTCATCGCTTTGGCCCCAATACTGCATTGTCCGAGCTTCGACCAGCAATTCGTAATACAAACCAACGCGAGCGATACAGGGCTCGGCGTCGTGTTGTCTCAGTGTATAGACGGACAAGAACGAGTGCTCGAATTTGCTAGCAGGGTACTCACCCCTGCAGAGAGGAACTAAACGGTCAGCGAGCGCGAATGCATGGCCGTGCTTTTTGCTGTACGCAAGTTTCACCAATATATTGAGGGTTATAAGTTTAAAGTAATAACGGATCATAGCAGTCTACGGTGGTTATGCAATTTGCGAAACCCAACCAGCAGACTGGCGCACTGAGCATTGGAATCGCAAGGGCACAAGTACACCATTTAACACCGCAAGGGCGCGGATCATCACGTGCCAGACGCGCTGTCTCGCATGTATGAAGAGACAGAGCCGGCAATAGCTTCGGTGAGCCAAGAGCTGCAACCCCAGGATCGCTGGTATAATTATAAGTACCAGGCGCTCGAGAATAATCCAGAAAATTTTCCAGAGTGGAAAATTGTGGGGGGGGGGGGCGGATGTACAAGTACAAGCTAGACCCAGAGATAGCGAGAGCAATGGGAGACGACGACGATGCATGGAAGCTCGTCGTACCAACCGAGAAACGATGGCTAGTATTGCAAGAATGTCACGATCAGTCGACGGCAGGACACTTTAGCCGGGAAAAAACGTACAAAAGAGTGATTAAAAAGTATTTCTGGCCGAGAGTGTACCGAGATGTAGCGAAGCACGTACAGCGCTGCCAGTTCTGTCAGCTGCGTGAGGTAGAACAGCGCGAGCTACCAGGGTTCATGGGTAAACGCGTGGTACAGAGGGCTTGGCAATGGGTAGCCGGAGACATCATGGGCCCCTTGCCGAAGTCATCAAAAGGCCATGAGTACGCACTCGTCTTTCAAGATTTATTTACTTGATGGATCGAGTGCGTGCCGCTTCGCAAAGCCAACGGCAAAGCGATACTTGCCGCTCTCAAAGAGAGAGTAATTTTGAGATTCGATGCGCCCTATGTATTCCATTCAGATAACGACACCGAGTTTAATAACAAAGTGATCAACGAGTACCTGGCGGCTCAGGGAATACACCACTCGTATTTGCCGCCGTACCATCCGCAGGCGAATCCAGTGGAGCGGGTAAATCGCACTGTGTAAAGAGAAATTGTCAGATTTGCTCAGTGTAATCATCGAGCGTGGGACAAGTACCTCAACAAGATCCCTTTTTCGTCTAACACCGCAGCACACGAATCGAAACTATACCCGCAATGATGAATTTCGGCAGGTAGCCGAAAATGGCGGCGTCTCTGAGAGGGAAGGAGGACCAGGAAGCTGCACAGCAAGAGGCTGTGGGCGCGTGGCGAGACCGCCTCACCAAGCTACCGGCGCTGCAAGAGCGCACAATGGCTCTGTCCGGCGAGTCGCAAGATCGCCAGGCAGCACTGTTTGACCCGTCGGCGAGCGCCGACTTTCGAGGTCGGCGACATCGTCGCCAAAAGGAGAAATATACTGTCGTCCGAGGTGGAAGGCATCACGGCGAAGTTAGCCTTTCCTTATATAGGAACGTATACTATTACGGCGCGAGTCGGCTCGAATACGTTCGAGCTGACCGACAAAGAAGGGAAAGTCGAAAAGCTGATCCCAGCCGAAGAGATACAAATCTTCTACGATGCAGACGCCGAAGAAGAAGGCAGCAAAGATGCTCAACCACTGGGGGATAGTAGCAAAGCGAAGGCGATGAGCGACCCGCCAGAAGCGAGCGAACTCGAGCCCGAGCTCGAGCCAACGGACGCAGCAGCAAGGGGGAAGCGAGAGTGCAAGCGGCAAATATGTATCGGCGCCGGCGCCGGCGGAAAGGAGTGACGAAAGAGCGAACAAGCGACATTGAAACCCTCTCGTCACCCGCGCGGGCGTCCCCAAAAAGTTGCTCCACCAAAGAGGGGCTCCACCAAAGCCAGTAAAGCGAAGCAGCCCAATCTGGCAGCGTTGTCACCTCGGACTACGCGAGCAAAGTGTCGCGTTGCGCGTATTGCATCTTCGCAATAATTACTCATATCAAGTCTATCATCATAACCATCGCTTTTCTTTCTCCTTCCCCTAACAGCAACTAGACTGACCGCCAAGATGCGCTGCGCGGAAGCCGAGCTCGACTCGGAACTCGACGAAACGATCGTTACGGTCGTCGAGGTACCCGCAAGATCCCTGGCCAAGGAAGCGGCCGAAGAGAAACCCCAGGAGCCGGCCGAGAAGCAACCAAAGGAACCGGTCGCTGATCTGTTGGGAGAAGAAGGTGCGTAGGGAGTGGCGACTTCTTTGCCCGTGCCATCAGTCGCGACAGTCGACAGCGTCCGGAAAGAAGAGGGCCATTGACAGCGCACGACCTGCGCCAGGAGTTGCAGCAGCTCCGCAACGCAATCGGAGAAACCGAGGACTGGGAGATCGACCTATTTAGCCGGTTCGACCAGTATGTCAAGGAGGCCGGAAACCAGGCCGATTCAGAGGCCGTGGCATGGGCGACTCGCATAGAAAATCGGCGCAAGGAGCAGAGACTGGTCGCTGGAGCCCGGCGACGGCGCGTAGACCGTCGCCGAGCCCTCGCAGCAGAGGAGAGGAAGACAAAGACACGCCTCGACGAGTTGCGCAAGGCGCGCGAGCTCCTAGAGAAGGAGGCGCGCCGAGAACAACTAGTGGCTCGACAGGCGCAAGCTCGTCTTGCCACAGCGCGGCACGAGAAGGAGTGTGCGCGCATCCAGAAGCAGCAGCGGGCGGAGTACCTCCGAAAGAAGAGAGAAGAAGAGCCGCGGTGTTTCGTGTGCGGTCATCCGGGTATAAAGAGGTCATACCAGTGCCCGGAGCGTGCTTCTCATAAGAAGATTCTGACGGAGTTTCTACGAGACAGGAAGAAGCACTAGGGAAGAAGAGATGTAGAAGAGAGCAGTTAAAAGGAAAATATAGTACCTCGAGTCCCCTACGATCGGTGTACTTTTGATTTCTTACCCGATCTCCCCATCCTTCAACCCTGCATGTCATCTTTCGCATGATCGTGCGACGGCGATACAAAGTTGCTCCGCGAGCTACGCAACGTCTAGGAGGGGGGGGGGGGGGGGTAACGAGCGGCCGCAAATTCGTATCGCGCACGCTCATTTGGTCGCGCGATGATGGATCGGCAGCCGAGCGCGGTGTTACCAAGTCATGCGGAGAGGTGCGCGCGAGAGGCCGCGCGCGAAGTCAGACATATTCGGGCTAGCAAACTGTAAGGACACGTGCGCGCAACCGATATTATATACCCGGGAAGAAGCATCGCCGAGACGAGAAGCCAATACTTCCGAGGTCGAGACCATCCTGTGACCTCGTCGATCGCGCGAACGCGAGATCGAGCAGCACCCGCATCCAGACCACCAAGGAGCTGTGCAGCCAGGCTAGGAGGGACGCCTCCTCGCCATCAGTCGAGAGACCATCAAGAGACCATCGTTCAACCTGCATGCTGGTGGTCATGCCACTGCGCGTACAGCGAACCCGTAAGTATCATCTGACACTTACTGAGTTAATACCGACGCGAACTACAGACGCCGAAGCCGAGGCTCGTCTATCAAAAATAAGTCCTCTCGCGCACCGCGTGCGATCTATTGTAACTTTACTTGATTTCAATACACGACTTATTAATACGACATAAGGTGTTCGTGTTGTCAACCCTAGAAGCACGTCCTTCCTCTCCTCTGCTCACGAACTCGGCAGAGTTAGACCGGGAAAGAGTCACGGCATCGTCGTCGCTGTTTCGTCGCACAGTCGAGAAACCCTGGACGTGGAGAAATCGCGGCGAGCTACACTCGCCGTGCATTTTATATTCCCGGGCAACCCGGCTGCATTGTACCGAGTCGTCATTGTACCGACGGCTAACGTTCGTCGACGACTCCAGCATCATCGAGGGAGAACCGTGGCGTATTAGATATCGTAGTTATAAACCGCTCGGTGACACGGCGGCGACTTTGCAGCCGCCGTGCACAAGTCCAGTTGCCCCGTTACAAGCTATAAACATTAGTTAATTTCTTTAAGGATCGCATAACTTTTTAGAGGAAAAATCATAATTATAATACTAAGATACAGAATGGTGAGGATGGGTACAAAACTTATACAGCTAATAATGTGTGTGTGTGTATATGGCGTCTAGTTCGTGGGTTACTTAGGAAGGAACGCGCAAATATTGTAATTTTCGCGATTTTCGGCGTGAGCGAGAAACCGTTGCGAATTTCAGAAAGTCGCGCGAGCGACGTTAACACGTGCATCCCCGTGTTGTTCGCGTTCGAAGGCTGGCGGTAAAACGCCGGTGGCAGCCATGGGGTTTGCAGAGCAAACCGACACCCTGCCCTTATTGGTTGGCGCCACAGGCAAGCTGTTCGACTCGAAGCTTGCAGCAATAGCGCAACCGGCGAAGCACGCCAACGCTGGAGGAGGCAGCAAGATGTCAGCCCCTCAGAGAGGACGTTCCGGACCTAGGAATGAGAGAGGCAAGTCTCCTAGTCCGAAGCGCAAAAGCCAGAGGTCTGGCGAGAGTTCCGGTCAATCGGACCAAAGAGAGCAGAAGAAGCCAATAGAATGCTTCAAATGCTGTGGAAAAGGTCACATTGCTCGAGAAAGTCCCTTGGGTAAAGGAAACGGCAAAAAGGAGGAGTAGGCGAGGTTACTGCTCCTCTTGAACCGTCGCGCGAGGAGTCTTCCCGAGAGGACAGGCACGTGACGGAGGGCGTAGCCGATACCTCGCGCGAAACCTCAGGCGATTTTGATCGCATGGTCGCACTGTTGTCCAGCGAATCTCACCAGCCGACGATATCGCCAAATGAAGACGAGTCGCGCTGGTGGGTACAAATGGGCATCGGAGGGTTCAGAGTAACAGCTCTCTACGACCCAAGCACCGCTATGATCATAATGGGATCGTTAGGTCGCTAGCGCCTGCAGTCGACCTTTGCGACAACGCGATGGCCGTCAAGCACAGTGTGCAAATGGTCAGACGTCGCCGATCGTGGAATTTGTGGACTTGCCATTCGACGTCGCGGGTGTACAACGCGACGTAACGGTGGCGATCATGCCCGAAGCGACCAATGAATGTTTAGTTGGGGCGAATTTCGGTCGCCTGTTCGGCGCAGTCCACGATCTAAATGAAAACGTCTTGTATCTGAAGAAGAAGCGAAAGATCGTCCAACTTCAGGTGGCTACGATAGCTACAGCAGGGGCGATAGATATCGACGCAGTTGGACTCGCGTACGTCAGTGACGACGAGCACGCACAGATTCGTAGAATGCTGGACAGCATCCTGCCTAAATCCAACCGTACGTTCGGACGGACGCAGTTGATTGAGCACGGGATAGACGTTGGATCGGCCAGGCCGATAAAACAGAAGTATTATCCCGTGTCGCCAAAAAGTAGGGGAGGAGATGTATCAACAAGTACGAGAGTTGCTTGCTGCGGGAATCATCGAACCCTCTGACAGTGCTTGGTCAAGCCCGGTAGTGATGGTGCGCAAGGCGAACGGGCAATGTTGTTTTTGCGTCGACTTCCGGAAAGTTAATGCGCTGTCAAATGCTGACGCATATCCATTACCTAACATGGATGATATCCTCCGTAAACTGCAGCAATCGAATTACATATCGACGTTGGACCTTAGCAGCTAATACCATTAAATACGGTTGAAACCGGAGGCGAGACCTCTGACGGCCTTTACAGTTCCTGGGCTAGGTTTATGCCAATTCACGCATATGCCGTTTGGTTTAGCCTATGCTGGAGCGACCTTCCAGCGAATGATCGACGAAGTGATCAGCCCAGAACTCCAGCCATACACGTACTCGTATCTCGATGATATCATCATCGCGACAGAAATATTGGAAGAGCATCTCGAGTACTTAGAGAAAGTGCTCCAGCGAGTGAACGCGGCTGGATTGACGATCAACCGGGACAAAAGTGTCTTTTGCTGAGAAGAGGTGAAGTACCTCGGCGTCCTGGTTAATCACGATGGTTTTCGGCCAGATCCAGAGAAGATAGCGCCCATTGTGGCGTATCTAGCACCGAAAAACCTGAAACAGCTGAGACGTTTCCTAGGAATGGCGACCGTCTCTGAACCGCTCCATTGCCTGACGAAGAAAGGCAGAAAATACGAGTGGGGGATGGAACAGCAAGACGCTTTCCAACAAGTAAAAGCGCTGATAGCGTCTGCGCCGATTCTTCATCCCCCAGATTTCGAATCACAGTTCGTGTTGCAGAAGGACTCCAGTGACACCGGGCTCGGCGCGATACTTTTCTAAATAATCAAAAGAGAAGAGCGGGTTTTAGAATTCGCGAGCCGCACGATGTCGAAAGCCGAGAGAAATTACAGTGTCATGGAGAGAGAATGTCTCGCTGTCATCTGGGTTATACGGAAGTTCAGACCTTATATTGAGGGATATCAATTTAAGGTCGTCACGGACCACAGTAGTTTGCGGTGGCTATGCAACTTGCATAATCCCACCGGACACCTAGCGAGATGGGCACTAGAAATGCAGGGCCACGTCTACACTGTGGAGCATAGAAAAGGCCTGCTAAATGCCGTACCAGTCGCATATGTACGAAGAAGACGCAGTACCAGTCGAGGCAGTCAGATGGGCAAGCGAAACCCAGGACGAATGGTACTGCGAAAAGGTCCGTGAGATACAGCTGCATACGAGCAAAGATTCGCTGTATACGATGTACGGCGGGCAGCTGTACTACTTCTGCCCGGATGAGAAATTGCCAGCGTCTATGAATGACGATACGGCATGGAAAATCGTCGTGCCAAAAGAAAAGCGAGCAGAGATCTTGCGAGAGTGTCACGACGAGCCATCAGCCGGTCACCAGGGGCGTGAGAAAACTTGTGCGCGTGTCGCAATGTACTATTACTGGCCCGGTATGTACACCGACGTCGCTGAGTATGTTCAACGATTCTTCGTTTGTCAGCAATGCAAAGTCGAACAGCGCTCGCCAAGCGGCCTGATGGAAAAACGAGTGATTACTCGGCCATGGCAGATCATAGCGGGAGATGTCATGGGACCGAAACCAAAGACCGCTCGAGGAAACGAATATATTCTCATATTAGAAGACTTGTTTACCCGCTGGATAGAGTGCATTCCAATTAAGCGGGCGAACGCGAAGATAATCCTGCAGCATCTCCGAGAGCGAGTCTTCTTGCGGTACGGTGCGCCAGACGTATTCCTTTCGGACAATGGCACAAAATTCAAAAATAAGGTCATTGATCAATACCTCAGAGAACAAGGCGTGCGACATGAGTTGACGCCACCTTATCATCCTCAGGTGAACCCAGTGGAGAGGGTGAATCGCACCATTAATAACATGGTGCGCGCGCTCATCGAGGAAAACCATAACACATGGGACGAGCGATTGAGCGACATCGCCTTCGGGTATAATACCGTGCCCCATTCCTCGACAGGCGTGAGTCCGGCGATCCTGATGTACGGGACTCAACCGAGGAAGCCTTCTGCAGAAGAAGAATTGCAGCGACGCGCGATCGATGCATGGCACTATCGAATGTGGGACTTATCCCAGCTGCGCGAGCAAACGTCGCAAAGGATGCAGAGCGCGCAAGATCATCAGAAGCGCTATTATGACGCTAAGCGTAATCGGGCGACATACAAAGTAGGAAACCTAAAGACGAGGCGAAATCACGTGCTGTCTTCCGGAGCGGAGCAGCGCTCAGCGAAACTAGCGCCACCATATATTGGGCCATATAAAATAGTGGATATATGCGGCACCAATACGTATCGACTGGTTGATGAAATGGGAGAGCAAGTCGATCCTTCGCCAGCTGCGTAGTTGAAGCCGTTTTATGCGCCAGCGTCGGACGAAGAGTCGCAGAAGAGCGAAGAAGATGGCGACGCTCAAACTCCGAGGGATGCGAGCGCAGACACGGGTGTTAGCGAAGTACCAGCGCAAAGCGAGCGAGACTGTCTGCGAACAGAGCGATATTGCGTCCGAAGCGAGCAAAGTCGCCGACCATCCGAAGCGAGCAAAAAAGACGCGCGTGGTCGTAGTAAACCCTACGATCAAGAAGAGAGGGCAGCCAAGGAAAAAGGTGTACACGGCTAGGCCTGTGAGACCTATGCCAGAGACTCCTAGAGTGGAGGTCAACACTGAGAAGAGGAGGCCTGGTCGTCCGAAGGGTTCGCGCAACCGCGGGCATGCGACGATACCTACTAACATGTCAACCGTACCGCGAAAAACGCGCCCAAATAATGCCCAACAACGGTAGTCACCGTAATAATGTGTTTTTTTTATCGCCCTGGCATCCCCAGATTCCTGGTCGCGGACGCGATGCACGAAGCTTCGGTTCATCCCGGACGGAATGGATAGAATCGCCATCTGCGCGAAAGAGATAGAGAGAGCGAGCGCGTGGATTAATCCTTCAGGTGCACGCTCAGATAGCTCTCGGCCTTCGGAAGGTAAACACAGGACTTCGCTCGTACAATTCAAAAACTTTCGTGATATCGTGTGCTGTGCTGTGTCCAGCGGATAGAATTGTACCTTGTGTGTTAGTGCGACGCGGAGTCCGGGTAATCCTGATCCTCCTGCCTAGCGGGCAGCGCAGTGGCCAAGTCTCACAGCCTGTCCAGGATTAGGAACGTTGTTGACGAGAGAGAGAGAAGGTTTGTGTGACGCGCAGTGCATGTGAGAGAGTGTATGTGCGAGTGTGATCCGGCGTGCGCGATCTTCACGCCGATATACGCGTGCGAGCGCGATTATTCTGGCGTCGCGGCGAGTCGCAAAGTTGTTAGTGACTCGCATATTATTATTTTATGATTGTAAACTCACGTTTATTTCGCGACTAGCAAATATAACCCTAGTCTTATTATTTTACGTCATTTGTCGTCATTTCTAAACCTCGCTCGCTTACTTCTGATTCCTGTTCCTTCCTGCGAATACCGCCGCGTCCGCGGGCGTTATTTATTAGTACTTATTTGACGCAGTTGAGCCAAGCACGCGCCAGGCGACGCGTAGACCCAGCAAAACAGAAGCAGCTGAGACAGCTGCATGCAACGGAGGTGTTTCGCGGGCGGAGAGGAGTCCTCCGCCGCATCGAGGGAACGCAATCCAGTCGTTTAACCAGTTATTCGTTGATCGAATTTATACCCCGTTTGAATTGTAAAGCGAAATCCTGTGTTTACCTTCCGAAGGCCGAGAGCTATCTGAGCGCGCACCTGTAAATGCTAATCGCCTGAGGTTTCGCGCGCCTACTCCTCCTTTTTGCCGTTTCCCTTACCCAAGGGACATTCTCGAGCAATGTGACTTCTGTCTTTTGCGCTTCGGACTTGGAAACTTGCCTCTCTCATTCCTAGGTCCGGAGCGTCCTCCCTGAGGGACTGACATCTTGCTGCCTCCAGCGTTAACGTGCTTCGCCGGTTGCGCTATTGCGGCAAGCTTCGAGTCGAACAGCTTGCCTGTGGCGCCAACCAATAAGGGCAGGGTGTCGGTTTGCTCCGCAAACCCCATGGCTGCCACCGGCGTTTTACCGCCAGTCTTCGGCGTTTCGCCCTTAAAGGCGCATTCGGGGACAATTGCTACACCGGGCTTCGGAGGTGCTCGATACGAGGCTTCGCATGCTAGAGCAGCCTCAACTTCGACTGCTGCCTTGAGCAACTGCTCCACGGTGGAGAAATCTTTCCGCTGGAGCCCGCGTTTGAGACTAGGCAGCATATTATGGTAGATCCGATCCAGTTAATGGCTAGTGATGGCGCCCAATTGAATTACCCACAGGCGTGGATAAGGAAGATTTCCACGGTTTTCCAGGAATTCCACGAAGGAGGAGGAGACGAGGAAGAAAAAACCCCCACCTACAAAACTGACTCTCCCAGGCGGGAAGAGGGATCGAGTAGATCAGCTGCAGCGGCGGCAGCTCTGGGCACTGCGGATTACGACATGCGGTCAAGAAGACGAGTGCGAAAGGTGCGGGGATGTACGAGGTTGGAGACATCGTCGAAGAGCTAGTCGGCGAAGAAGAGTTCCTGCATTACCGGCGATCCTGCAGTGGATTGGTAGAGTCGAAATCGGGACGATAATCCGACTCTAGCGGGGGGTTGTAACGAGGAACAACGTCCCTCGCCAGTAATCGAGGCAGGATAGAGAGTGACGAAATAGGGCGGCGTTGGCTCAAATGGTATCACGTGCGCCTAGAGATCTCGAGCGCCGGATTGATTTTCTGTCCCGGCGTCTCCTTTTGTGTTTTTCTCCTCTCACGTCAAGTCTCACCTTGTTACAATATATATATACACACATATAAAAGTATATATATTGTGAGACTATCGCTTGTTTATACTTGTTTTGCTCGTATAGACCGATAGAGTCATTTTAACATCTTTTACAAAACTTATAGTTGCCAACATTTTACCTTGTAAAAGGTGTTTTTATGGACTGATTTTATAACCTTTTAATGAGTTTCGAATAAACTCATAAAGAAATATTTAAATGAAAATTCAATTTAAATTACAGCATAGCATAGTTAAAAGTTTAAGTTTGATTTTTGCAAAATCTACTACACCTGCATTATAATGATTTAGATAATACTTTATGCACTTTATCTTTAACAAGTTTTAATAACTTTATTTGTAATAAGAGCAGTCATTTTTGAGTTATTGTTAAAAAAGCAAATTTTGACCATTATTATTTTTAATAATGAATAAAAAAGTATTTGACAGCTGGAAAACCAAATTATTTGTAATAAGCTGCTTGATTACAACAATATCCAGTTGAAAAATTTTAGGGACATGATACTAGAAGTTACATGTTTGCAAAAACAGCTTCTACGTGAAAATACGTGATATGATAATTTTTGCATTATAATATTTCAAGCAACTTTCAATACAATGAATTTTTGTAGGTCCAGTAGTTTTTGAGATATTTTTAAAAAACCATGAATTCGCTGTTATTATTGTTAATAACAAACAGAGAAAGTATTTGCTTGGAGAAAAACCAAGTTATTTCAATAAGCGCTATAAATAGAACCATATCGAGTTGAAAATCCAAGAGACAATTAAAAAAACACAGAAAGGAAGCTGGCGTCTGAATTGGTGAAAGTAAGACTTCTCTATCTATATCTACTGAGTTCTGATTGGAATATTGACTGTTCTGCTGCTCGATCAGCTCAGCTGCGCTTGCACTGAATAATTATCTTCCTGGAATAAGAGTATTTTGGAACTACAGGCGGTTTTCTTCCAGTGTCGGCTACTAAGCATGGGCTTCAAAAATTGTATGTAACTGCATACCATATGCATATTCGACCCTTGCAGCGATAAAGAAACGGCTGCAAGCCGTGAGATGAGAAAAAAGCTCGAGTACTCGCGCTTCGCGCAGAGTATTTACTCGCATTAGCTGATCAATTAACTTAACCTGATAAGACATGGTGCGGTCGTTTTTTATTCAAAATTATTACCGTTGGGTGTACAGCAATCAAGCTTCTTTATGTCTATAATACAACAGATGAGTCAACAGGACATATGATTTAAATTCTTTTATATTTGTAATATATATCAACTAGCCTTTGTAATAATTAAAGAATCGCATGTATATCTATAGCTATGACTGACTGAATGAAAAAAAAGAGAATCGAAGAGGCAAAAAATTAATTTTTTCGCGAAATTGATTTTCAAATTATTTTACAAAAAGCAATTTTCTTAACAAAATAATATGGTAATTAGAAAGATCTTATGAAAATCTTTGAAATTGTATACTCATATATAAATTCAACAGATCAAATAAAATATATACAGAATTCGTAAAACGTAAATGGGTTATTTAGTAAATTCAAAGTATGGAAGTCGCGGCGCGCTCTCGACAGTACAGTGTATAAAAATTATACTTGCCATCGGGGCGCTGCAGTGCCCCTTGATGAAACAACTAATAATTATATTCATCATTTTGAAAGAATCACACTGATGGATGTGGATAACAATGACATTGTATATTTATCAAATCAAAATAGCAACAAAAACTTTATCAAAACGAAAATTTGATTAAAACAGTTTAGTATTTTATGATACCTTTTTGGTAATAGATTAATACACGGAAAGAAATTCCAGTTCCAAAGCCGAGGTTATTGATGTTCGAGTATTTCGGAGGTGCGCGTATAGTCGAGGAAATGAAGCAATGGACTGTCGATTTTTTGCGAAGTAAGACGGATCGTAATGCGGTTTTTCGCATTTAATTCGTCAGAGCATCAGAAAATTTTGTGACCTAGTGTGATTAATTACTTTTTAGAAATTGCATTATTGCACAAATAATATTCGGAGGAGACACTGAATAAAAAATTTACAACTCGGTAAATATTGATGGAAATGAGTCCAGTTTTGCTTCTCGGTGGTTTTTGGGGTCGCTGAACACGAATATGGCAACGGCAACGACCACCGAGGTACCTGGTGCCCAGGGTAGACCGTATGAACGTCGTCTTCGACAGTTTTACGGAAAATTGTAAGATAGCGACTAGAAACTCGTTACTCGGAAGTTTCTGAGGTCGCTGAACACGAATATGGCTAGGACGATGGCCTCCGAGGTACCTGGTGTCCAGGGTAGACCGCATGAACGTCGTCTCCGAGAGTTTTACGGAAAATTGTAACGTAGCGACTAGAAACTCGATACGCGGGAGTTTTTGAGGTCGCTGAACACGAATATAGCGACGGCGACGGTCTTCGAGGTACCGGGTGCACAGGGTGGACAGTATCAACGTCGTCTCCTAGAATTATTTTATGTAAAACACTATATCCATGTTCCGTGGCCCGAGAAATCCCTGAGTAACGTATTTGACTTAATTACAATCAAATTTTCACAAAACTCTAGGAGACGACGTTGATATTATCCACCCGGGATACAGAGTACTTCCGGGA
Organism: Nasonia giraulti; assembly: GCA_016647725.1. Classification (NCBI taxonomy): domain Eukaryota; kingdom Metazoa; phylum Arthropoda; class Insecta; order Hymenoptera; family Pteromalidae; genus Nasonia; species Nasonia giraulti. Next base: position 37,036 of record QLYP01000277.1, on the reverse strand, counting down.
ACGTAGCCTTCACAATATTCGTGTTCTACGATCTCAAAAATCCCCAAATAAAAAGTTTCGACGAGTAACGAGTTTCGAGTCACTATGTTACAATTTTCCGTAAAACTCTCGGAGACGACGTTCATGCGGTCTACCCTGAGCACCAGGTACCTCAGATGACGTTGCCGTTGCCATATTCGTGTTCAGCGAACCCAAAAACCCCCGAGTAGCAAAACTGGACTCATTTCCATCAATGTTTACCGAGTTGTAAATTTTTTATTCAGTGTCTCCTCGGAATATTATTTATGCAATAATGCAATTTCTAAAAAGTAATTAAGCACACTAGGTCACAAAATTTTCTGATGCACTGACGAATTTAATGCGAAAAACCGCATCACGATCCGTCTTATTGCTCAAAAAATCGACAGTCCATTGCTTCATTCATTTTTAACAATAACCATAATTTAGTATAATTCGATCATGTCAGAGAATTATTGGTAATTTTTATACAATAAAATAAAAAAATAAAAAAAAAACGCGCACAAAGTACATTATGACTGTAATAATGTGCTTCTGACAGTACCCCTTGGGTGGTGTGGAAAACTGTCTACTGATGGTTATCTTTTTACCGTTCATAAGTATAACCAAAATAACTATATAATATAGTATATAATTTTAAACCATAAACATTGACAGTTAACTAACAATACATTTTAAGTAAGTTAATTCTACAAAATTCGTGTTATTGCTGTGTAAAGGGCTGTGGGGGGGCTGTGGAGGGATACACATTTTTAAAAATAACAAAAATAAACGATTATTACGTTATTTTGTGGGGGGGGCTAAGTGGTGGGGCTGTGGGGGGGGGGGGAGTACAGCCAAAATAACTATATAATATAGGAAGATTTTTGAATTTTTAACTTATGAATTGTTTTAATTATTTCGATACTTCAATAACAAATTCTTATAGTTTACTGTAAATTCTTGATCATTGCAAATAAATGCATCGCATCTACTTTTGTGGAAATGCTTATCGACTCAAATAGTATAATTAACTTTAAAATAATGTATTTGATTTTATTTTTTGGGCACACGCATGTTAATACACTACATACTTGAATCGTAGTTGATACAACAGTTTTTATTTATTTAAAAATAAATGATAAATTATGCATCAGTTAGACCATTAAAATTGACTTGCAAATAACTTTATATCAAAATTTCAAAATTTTCCTTTGGTCGGTCCCAGGTAAAATATGATTTCAGCTAATCCTAATTATGAAAGAATGAGTCTAAATTGAAATTACTCATCAACGATGGGTATTTACAAAAACAAATTATATCATGTCGTTTCATGCATAGTCCAAAAGTTATTGAAAATATTTAAACTTAATAATATTGGAAAGGGCGATTCAAGACTTGAAGTGCTTTTTAAGTTATTTAATAGCTTCTGGATAATTGAGTCAATTTTAATTGTCGAACTGGTGCAAAGAAGGCTCTGGAAGATGCATAGTGAGTTTATTATTGGTAAATAAATAGAAACTGTTGTATCAACTACGATTCAAGTGCATAGATGTGTTTTCTTAAATAATATATCTACATGCTTTTGCCTAGAAGATGAAAACAATTACTTGACAATTATATTTTAGAGATTTCACAAACTGCTAAAATTTTAACAATAAATTTTACTTGCTAACATTTTATCATTTAGAACGGTATTTTTAAACATGAATTTTAGGAAAGAATTACCTACTGTATATATATATATATATATATATATATATATATATATATATATATATTCAGGATTCAACATTATTTACAGTTTATAAATAATACTTGTCAAACTTTTCAAAATTTGTATTATTATTCAAAATAATATTTTTTAAGGCACTCCATGATAATTAAATAATATCAAATTTAATCATTTTTTAATTTCCCTAGTAGAAATGAAAAATGTATATAAATTGCGACGTGTCGTTAGAATTACGACACGCGCTTACAACACAAATTATCGAGTACTTGATTCTCGGAGAATCAACAATGCCTGGGGCTACTTACCTTACCTGTGTTATGTCCGGGAGACCAAAGGGACAATAAAAAAGGTGAATTCATAGGATTACTAAGACATGTTTCTTTATTTACAGAGAAGTTGTCACAGTGCTTACACTCGGGGTGCTCGCGATGGTCTGGCCACATGCCAGTCGGCCGGCTATATACGAACCGCAATCGTCGCATTAGATGGCGCCACTTACCGACATGCACACTGTCGTATACACTACAGTGAAGACATCGACCGTGATATCAGGGAGAGCAAAAAAAAATGACGAGTATCAGAGAAAGATTCAAAAATGTTCGACAAAGAAGGATACTCTATGGAGAGCAAAGGTCCCTATCAGATATGGGTGAAAAATTGAATCCTATCTGCGAAGGCCCTTAACATGTACAGAATTAAAAAGATAGTAGCAAAGTACTACAAGACAGTCCAAGAAGTTGAGAAGGATGGACGTTTCAGGGGTATAATAGTTTTTAACTGTAGAGAGGAAGCGAAGAAGGCTCTGGAAGATAAAATTTTCAAGGTCAATGAAATTTATACTTTTATACCAGGCTTCAAGAAAATGAGAGATGGTGTTCTCAGGGGCATCCCAATCGACAGGTCAATAGAGGAACTGGAAACAGAATTACATTCTCATAACACGGGAGTAATTGATGTTAGAAGAATGAACAAAAAGCACCCTCGACCTATAAATGATGATGATAAGTGAATACCTACTATATCGGTATTATAGTTTGTTTCAAAGGTGACTCGCTTTCTAAAGATGTTAGCATCTGCCTTGTCAAAACGAAAGTTGATTCATACGTTTAAAGCCCTATGCAGTGTTATAACTGCTCCAAATTTGGACATATGGCTAAGACCTGCAGAAATCAAAAATGTTGTTCTATATGTGGAGAGGTCCACGACGAGAATTGTAATAGTTTGACTTCTAGATACGCAAACTGTAAAGGCAACCACAAGTAAATTGAAACTCAATATAATATTTATGAGAAGAATCGATTATTATGTAAAAAAATCGCCTTTGAAAATTTGTCATATTCTGAGACACAGCCTAATTTTTGGAAATAGGAGAGCTCTAAGATTGAACAGAACTGACTTTCCCAGTATATTAGTAATATAGTATCTAAAGGTTTAGAAACAATTGAAAGCAATAAGGCAAGCTACACGAGCAAGGAGTCGCTTAAAAATCAAACCCAGACACAAGAACGATCTCGGATACAAACACAGCCAAAACAGACCACCGGCAACAATGGTACAAATATAAAGACGTATTCAAGAGCGAAAGCATTAAGTTTTTTCTATCCGGAGAAGAAAAATCCTGCGAGCCAACTGACAACATCTGATGAAGACTTATTCAACAACCAGCAAGAAGAGAAGCAAGTTGAAACTTTCTCCAAAGACGTAATGTTTCTAGAATGTTCCGTTTGTAATATAAGAAGTTGTGTATAGTTGACCTTCAGAGGACTTAATGTTTCTGAATACTATTCGTATGCTGAAAAGAAAAAATACAAACATATATATATATATATATATATATATATATATATATATATATGTATATAATTTATTGTTCACTATGTTATACAGTTGTGATTGATTTAATTTTAATCTGCAAATATAAGAGGCTGGACTTATTGCCGGCGTCTTAACTTGCGCCCAAAAATGGTGCTCTGACCGAATTCTACTTGGACAAGGATTCTTAATGCCCCTGTCCGTTCGAGCTCGGTCGAGTGAATGAGACTGAGAAGCTGAGCGAGGCGCTACTGCGCCGGGCCACTGCTGCGCGTTTTCCTCTCCAGCCGGCCAGTGCTGCTACCGCTGCCGCTTCCCCTTCCAGTCCGCCGCTGCTGCTGCTCGCTGTTTGATTCTGCGCTGATCACTCTTTTTATGTACTCCCTATTCGCGATATTTTTTGTGCGCGAGTGGCTCGCAGTGCACAGAAGTCAGGACCGTTACAATGTGACGACAACACCATAAGCACCATCATCGCAACTTGAACACTAATACCTCAACACTGCAACAGGAACTCCAGCATCACCATCATCATCACCTTCACAATCATGTAATGTGAATGCAATGTAGATTAAAACAGATAAAAATCCTTAAAGAAATAAAATTCCAGTATCACTAAATAACAATCATAAGAAAAAAATATAAACTTTGAAATACATCTATGCTAGTTTCATTATTAAAAAAAAAATTTTCACTAAATTTTCAATATATTTTGTTAGGTCTAATATTATATCCAACGAATGGGAAAAAATAACCTAAATTGGAAAATACTACGATGGATTTGTCGAAGTATTAATAACAAATTGGACTTCCAAAAGGTTGCAAGCCAATTTGACATTATTTTGTTGATAGAAACATAGTGAAATTCTGATTCAACACTACTAAGAGAGTCCCATTTTAATCTTAAGGGATTTGAAACTGTTAGATTTGACCGTAGCTTTAATAAAGGTGGAGGTTTAGCGATTTGCATAAAGAATGGTATAATATTCGAAAGGAATTTAATCGAATTGGGTTTTAAGGGTAACTCACTCGAAATAGGAGCGGTTACTGTCGACTCTAATTTAGGGAAAATACTGTTTACTGTCTGCTACAGAGCGCCAAATGCTGATAATAATATTTCAAAAGTAGAGTGGTGTAAGCTTACTGATACAATTAAACAACATGGAAGCAAACACTTTATTTTAGCTGGGGATTTTACGGCTCACCATCCCCTATGGGGTAGTTTAAAACAATGCTGTAATGGAAAAGTTATAGTGGAGAATTCGGATCATGGTAACTTTATCTTACTTAAGTACTGACACCCTACTCATGTCAACATTTCGAATTCAGGGCCCTTTTTCTCAAATTTTGACTTGACGTTTGCTTCACCGGGACTAGATTTCGTAAGTGATTGGCAAGTTCTAGAAGATAAGTGGGGTAGCAGGGATCATTTCCCAATATTTTTGGAAATGAACGCGACTCCAATTGAAAAACAGAAAGTACAATACAGATACAATTTAAAAAAAGTTACAATATTTTGTACTTGTATATTAAAGACAATGACAAATATATAAGCGCTAGCAATATTAGACTCAGGAATGATTGCTCTTCTAAGAACCAAAAATGTATTTGGAGAAACGAAAACTGCACCAAAGCCGTACACCTAAGAAAAGCTGCTCAACTTTCTATCAAACACCGATTTACAATTGAAATATTTATAGAAGTTAAAAGAACGGAAGCTTTAGTAAGAAAAACTCTAAAAGATAAAAAAATGAAATCAGTCAGAAAATTTTGTGAATCAATTAACCCTCGCACAGATATTCGTAAGTTTTTGAAAAAAATTAAAATGCATAATAATGGTATCAATAGAATTAAAAATTTATCAGGAAACAAAAAACAGGAAAATAGCATTAGAGAAACTATCGATAGTTTATGTTCTCCCAAAATAAATGTCGACAAGCCACTGAAAAACGTAAGTGTAATGGATGAACATGATCATCGAAGTTTCTTAGATTCTCCTTTTACTTTTGAAGATCTTAAATTTTGTTTCAGTAGTACGGATATAAAATCTTCCCCTGGGATAGATAAGATAGATTATGAGATTATCTCAAGCTTACTGGAATTTTATCTAAGAAGTTTATTAGAACTTTATAACGACATATTCCATTATAAAGTATTTCCTGAAGATTGGAAATCGTATTTAGTTAACTTTATTCCAAAAGGATCCACAAACAAAGTGAGACCAACATCCACTAGCTTCTTGTATGTTAAATGTTATGGAGAGAATCATTAAAGAACGACTTGAATGGTGGTGCGAAACCAACGGTTTGTAAGCATAGTTACAAATGGGATTCCGAAAGGGTAAATCTCGTACTGATAACTTGAGCATTTTGACATCAGATGTACAAAAAATTTCTTTCAAAACTATACAGTAGCATCTCTTTTCTTAGATGTAAAAGGTGCTGATAATGATGTAATTCTAGAAATTCTTATCGATGACTTAATTGAACTTGAAGTACCAAAGAAAATAGTTTGCTTTATTAGTCACTTAATATTGAAACGAAAAGTATTATTCTGTACAAATAGTGAAATCATCGAAAGAACCATTAATAAAGGTCTATCTCAAAAGAGCGTTTCAAGTCCTCTTTTATATGCAATTTACACTAGAAAGCTCGAAAAGATTACAGATGCTTTTTGTAATATACTAAAATTTACGGACGATATAAGCATATATAATAGAGAAACTGAGTTAAGTGTCGAAGAAAAGGTACGCAAACTGGAGACTAATGCATCTAAAATCGTATTATTTCTAAGAGAGAGGACTTGAAATCGCCCCTGAAAAATGCGTACTTGTAATATTTCATGACTCTAATTATAATTATTATAAGGATATTCAAATTAGTATTAGTAATATACCAGTAAACAGCTCTAAGTATGTAAAGTTCCTAGAAATGTATTTAGACCGAAGGCTTAACTGGAAAAAACATAGCGAATATGTTAGTGACAAATGCACCTCTGCAATGAAACTTCTTAGCTGTCTAAGACGAACATGGTGGGGAGCAGACTCATCCTCTCTTTTGCATTTATACATAGCTTTAATAAGATCAAGAATAGAGTATGGTGGGTTTCTCCTCTCACCATGTTCAATCTCGGATTTCAAAAAATTGCAGAGATTACAAAATACTGCAATTAGAATTGCACTAGTATATAGGATGAGTACGCCGAATTATGTGATGGCAGTCGAGTCAAAGATACTATATTTAAATATTAGGATAAAGGAGTTAGAATGTAAATATATTTTGAAATGTCTTTCAAATGAAAATGATTTAGTAATTAAAAGTCTTAAAAGGCTGTTAGAAATAAGCGAAATAATTTTTGAATCATATGTTCAGAAACGCACATCAAATTTGTAAGTACATTCAAACACTCATTATATATACTGAATATTGTGTTACGTCGCGTTAGTGTGATGTAGTTTATTGTCCCTATTGCGGCATGGCCAAGGCAGGGATACTGTGCTTAATTCAGACGACGCGTAGATTAGTTCATGCTATTGTTAAATTTGTCACTTACTTTGTTTCATAAATGCCGCGGGCGTCGCTGAGTCTGTAGTCTCTCCCGTGCAGCAATACGATATCCGTGACCGGTTTTTCTGACTAGTACAAAATATAATACTCGAGGAGTACTTAAACTTTTGTTGCGGTACCCTCGCGCTTCCCCGCATAATCTCGATAGAATGAATTTAGCTAATTCTGGTTCACACAACTTGGACAAAGCATCACTAGCTTCCCTACACCCTTGCAAAAATACTGTTAGTGGAATATTAAAGCCGTCATATTCTTTAACGAATTTTAACGCGTCTTGCGTAAAAGATGATTTTACTGCCATAGTAGAGTTAAATGACGGTTGAGTATTAGCTTGACTATTTGGAAAATTTGGGAACATATTATGGTTTTGTGTTGAATTATAAAACTGCGAACTTGTTGTTGGAAAACACCTTTCCTCATTTAAATAATTAAATAAGTTATTCTGTTGTTTATCATTGTTTACGTTAGATGACGTGTTATAATTATGAGTTGAACTAAAAATGTTTTGATGTTTTCTTGTTGTACCGATTGGTTTAAAGGCGGAATTTGTTGATATAGATGTGCTAAAACAGCTTAAGCCTTTTTTCATATCTTGTTTAAAAAACCTTTGTGTTTCTTGCGGTAATAGATTCTCTTGGCGTTCTAGAATATTTTTGCAACTATTTTCAAATTTGTTTGCTCCCGTCTTATTTAGCGTATTGTAAGGATGTTCATGAAATCTATTAAAAAACCTTTATTTGATCAATTTAAGTTTTTCCTTTCTTGTACGTCGGCCACGAATTCTGAATTAATGTTTATATCCCTAAAATATTTTCTTATCGATTCATTGATTTTTCTTCCAAATTGAACTTTGATTTTTTATCTCTTAACAATGTTTGATTTTCTGCGGTTGTGTAATCTTTCGTTAATTCCGACATAAAACTAATATTTTTATGTTGTAATTTATTGCATAAATTTCCTTGTTTAATAGCCTCAATTATTTGCGATGGATCTATTCGACTATTTATTAAATCTGATAAAATACTTAGTATTACATTATTAAGAGCTTCTACGCAACTCTCTACTAATTTTTCTTCTATTTCTGTTAAATCGTTTTTATCTTGATCATAGATTTCATGGAAAAATGTTATTAATTCCGATAATTGAGGATTTAGATTGTCTTTAAATTTTCTTTGGTTACACTTTAGCTCGTGTTTAAGTAATAGGCTTGCCACTTTCTGAGATCAGTCGTCCGCGTTTAAATTGGCTGAAGCCATCGTAAAAAAGGGAACACGTCAAGAAATCCTTTTTCGGAGGGGCCCCCAATTCTGTTACGTCGCGTTAATGTGGTGTAGTTTATTGTCCCTATTGCGGCATGGCCAAGGCAGGGATACCGTGCTTAATTCAGACGACGCACAGATAAATTCAAGCTATTGTTAAATTTGTCACTTACTTTGTTTGATAAGTGCCGTGAACGTCGCTGAGTCTGTGATCTCTCCCGTGCAGCAATACGATGTCCGTGACCGGTTTTTCTGACTAGTGCCAGCGGCAGTAAATTTGAATTAAGTTCCAAGTCAGAATATAATACTCGAGGAGTACTTAAACTTTTGTTGTGGTATCCTTTCCGTTTAAGTATTAAATGAATTTATTTCTTAGCAACTTTGCCTCCTATTTGCCGAGAGCAGGCTCGTCAAGCTAGGTCGAGATCTCAAAGGGACCAGTGGTAGTGAGAATGTCTCGCACCGCCAAAGAATCGATTTGTTCTCGTGTCCTGTAGATAGCGAACGAAAGCATAGCAGTCGTACCCTATCAGGTTTGAATTATTAGTTTTCCTCAACAATCACTAATAAATCAGCAATTGTTATCGGAAAGATAGAAGCGGAGTTGCAAATGAATGTAGGCACAATTTAGCCAAAAAGAGTTTATTACGGAATTCAATACAAGAGAATAACTGACGGACGGAGCTTCGCTGTCTAAGAGAAACACGAGGAAAGAGCACACCTCGGTAGGCTCCAAGTCCTATTTATGCAGTCTGCTTTTCGGTGTACGCCCTTAGCTAGTTATCTAGGGACAAGAGTTAAGCCAATGGGATTTTTATGGAATAGGTGTATTGTTTCGAGGGAGGTCCCTTTTCGGTGTTTTACGACCCGCCATTAGAGTCGTTTTAGATGGTTGATGACACCTGACTACCACAGGTGTGTGGTAGGTGATTCATCCCATAGCGGAGTTGTAGAGGAAGTTCTGGTTATCGGCACGACAATAGTCCTGTTGTAGATAATGTAGGTATCAGTTTGACCTCCGATGTTAATCCCAGTTGTGGGTAACAGTCTGATCATAAATTACGTTTAGCGGATACGCTAGATGTAACAATTGACTTGCATAGTGGTAATAAGATAAGTAATTTTAAGTTTCTAAGTAGAAAATTCGATAGTGCAATTCCAGAAAAAGATAATGGAATTCATATTTTTACAGATGGATCTAAATTAAATGAGAACAATGTATCATTTGTAGGTTTTGACATATGCAGCAAAGAAAAAGCCTTTAATGACTTATATAAAATCATTGATAAAGCATAAATATATCCTGTTGAATGTAAAGCACTTATAAATGTGTGAGATTATTCAATAGTTTGCGTTTTGAGATAAAATTAATGATGACAAAAGGGGAGCAGCAAGCTAGAATATACTGTTATTGTTGTTTTTCTATAAAGCAACTTGATATAAAATAATTGAATGATTGAAAGCAAACTTTGAATGAGGAATAAATCAATTAATAATATTTGAATGTTATAATAATAATTTTGGGTCCATAAGGTACTGAGCGGTCGTAGCAGGATTAGGTAGAATAAAATACTCAATATATTTATGGTTTATTATAAATGTGTGGCATGAAGCCTTTAATCGTTTTATTATTATTCTAAATCAAATAGAAAAACCAATATCAAGACCAAAGCAATACAGCGATTAATATATTCGGCGAGAAACATAAATAATAACGGTAGAGTATTTTATATTACATTTGAGTACGAGAAAAAGATATCAATGAGCGATTTGATTATAGAATATGAATACTATTTAATTGTTGACTGGAGCTAAATTGAAATAGATGTCTATTTAAATAACCACGATAATTATTAATGTGTGAAACGAGATTAAATATGCGATGAAAAAGTCATGTATAAGAGAATCACAATAATTATGTTTATTAGGGTGTATCGAATTTTTTGTACGCAATTTGGCGACTTGTAATAGTGCGGAAATTTTAGTACTTATATCCAATAGAACGTCCGTAAAATTTGGGCTCAAGTCAATTGCTTCCGCTTTGTCTAAGGTTGCCAAGAATGATGAATTTTTCAAAATTACCACATTTACGTTTGAAAAAATTTTATTTCGATTCTTCATACAAATTTAAGAAAAAAATGTTCCTATACCTTTTTTTGTAAAATGCATTCCTTCTTGTTGAAAAATCATTGGAGTGTTGAATTCAATATTTTCAACTTAAATTTCCGAAACTTTAATAATTTATCAACAAGAAGGAATGCATTTTACAAAAAAATGTATTAGAACATTTTCCTCTTAAAGGCTATAGCCGGGTTACTATGGTGAAATGGCCCCCTTGGAAAATGTATATATGTTATATACCATTCGATGGGGGATAAAAAAAACTCCCATAGCCAAATTTTTAGCTCTCTGCCTAGTGCGCATGCGCAGTAACGTGTTTTTTTGTTTTTATTTTTTTCTGAGGTCCCTATAGGATAAAAATTTTTTTAAAAATTCACATTGGTGTATTTTTATGTCATGAATAACTGCAATTTTTTTGGGATTACATAACCTCAAATATCGGATCTAAAAAAATTATTAAAGTTTTCAATCGATATTTTGACCCCCTTGTTTTTGAGGTGCAACTTTTTAAGTAGACTTTTTTTGTGTACTTTTTCCCGTTTTTTACGATGGCATTAACGTTTTTTCCTTAAAAATGGTGGCACAACTCGATTTGAGCCAAAAACTGATTTTTTTGCCATTTTTTCACGTTTTTAGCTGGTTATGTTACAATTTAGTTACTAAAGTGACTCCTTTTGAGTAGTTTTGCATATCTTCCCATGAAAACATAATCAAATGAAATATTTTGTTCGCTCCAAGCCGTATTTTTTATATTATCTTACGTTTTCAATGATGGTCTTATCAGAATTTGAGGTAATAAAGGGTTTATCTCTATATATAAAAAGAATATCGCTGCTGTCAGTGTCTGCTTTTCTCTTTAACCTAAAAATGCCCTCATTTGAGTGATTTAACGCCGAAAAAGGCCATTTTTGGTACCATGTAACCCAAAACTAACCTAAAAATGTCATAATGCAAGGGTTTTCACGCAAAAAAGCCTATTTTTAGCTAAACATAGCCTTGAAATCGATCGTTTGAGAGTACTTTTGGCGTCTTGTGGTCTTAAAAAGGCCATATTTGGCTTATCTGCCTCTACTTAATTGATTATTCAAAATCTATTGACAGTAATAATTATCAGGTAAAAAGGAATTGAAGTTAAGTATGTTCAATTCGTACAAAGTATAATTTATTATCTTCATAGGCTATTTAAAATAAATTATGGAACGTATACAAGTAGCTTTTTAAAAATAACGAATGTTCACAATAGAAAAAATGATTCACTCATCATTGTCACTATCTTCATCAATACGCACTTCAATTTGATCATTAAGAAACATTTTAGACAGAATTTCATCTGGTCGTATGATTTTTGATAAATATCTTCCATGTGAAAGATAATAGATTATGGCAGCAATATGCGCACAACATCCTATAGTACGGTTACCGTTAGCACAATCACAACAGTGTCTTAAGATGCTAGAATAACCAATACCATTTGGTTTATACTCAACGAAACATTTGTATTGTTTTCTGTTAATATGCCTGGATTGAACTTCAAGTTTGAGAATATTGTTAGTCTCTTTTGAATATCCAATCTTCAAATTATTATCTGCGTCAAGCATTTCCGATAAGTAAGATATTGTCTGTTTAAGCTGATATGTTCCTGTAAACAGAATTTTCAAATCTTTTATTGTTAATTCAGGAAAGTCTGGTAAATCATCCGAAGTTATTATTTTAAATGGTAGTTTCCGACGACTCCATCTTTTGTCTGCTACTAAAACTGCTAATGTATTTTCAACATTTTTTCTAGTTTGCATAGCACTAAATATTTCATCTTGCATGTCTTCATCAGAATCTAGGCGTTTGCCAAACAAATTATTTAAGTAGCAAGAAATTTTACAATAAGATCCAGTATTTTTCACCATTTTATTATCAAGTTTGTGATCTAATAACCTATATTTTTTCTTTTGAACTCCGTGCACTGCTTCAACAACCCATCGCAGTTTTGTCGTGAATCTTGTTTTATTTGATTCTTGCGTAGAAAGTTGAGATTTTGAACCTTTGAGTGCAGGCATCAAAACAATATAACCCATATTTTCTAATTTTTGTTTAATGTCCCTGAAACCTCTATCCAGTATAAAAATGTCCCCTTGGCGAAGAAGTTTCTGTAAAATATTCTGCTTCTCTTCCAATATTTCAATCAGTATTGTAGCATCATTTTTATTTGCAAGATATGGACCTAACTGGTCAACAACATAACCATTAGTAGTACATATAGTAAATGGTTTAGTCAGAGGAACTTTTTTTTGGCCTGAATAAGATTTTCTTTGGTACTCGTTATTAGAGCTTTTTTCATGCCTTATATAAGTACCATCAGCAATCAAAATAAGTTGTTTACCAGGATGTAATTTCTTTGCCATATTAGAAGTTTGATTTTCAATCAATTCATTTCTGTCTACATTTTCTAATCCAAAGTGTTTTGGTAGTAAATCTTTTTCGAAAGATAATAATACTGATTGACAAAAACGAGATACTTGTTGTTCGCTTTCAATGTCAAATATTGTAGAGATGAGCGAGTTAGAATTCCCAGAGCGCATTTTGAATAAAAATACGACAATGGCTTGTGTCGCTGTCCTTACACAGGAATTCTTCAGAGAAGTGAGTTGATCTTTAAGATAATTAATATTTTCCCACGTTAATCCCGTAAAAACTTTCAATTTTTTTTCAGGCATGGAAAATTCAGCTACTGTATCTAATAAAGTTTCGTCTGCTTTCATTGATAATTGACTCAAAAATTGTAGTAATTCATCAATATATACCGTACTTGTAGTGGAAAAAATATTAATTTTATTTAGTTCATCTTCATAAAATCTTTTTTTAATTAAATGTGTGCAACAGCATCTATTGCCATGTGGAATAAAAACATTCATTTTACTATAAACTTGAATTCGGGCCTCTAAAGGAACTAATATATTATTAGTCTGTTTTTGGTACCCACAAACAAAGCAATATTTATGTGTCGCAATCGTCCTTTGAATAAGTAATTCCGTGGTTGCTCGTACTTTTTGTTCCTTTATTGTGTATACAGATGATTGTGTACTTTCCTGAGATGATGAAGTGACAGTTAGCTGAGAAAATGATTCAGAAACATTTGAATCTTGAGACGAAGCAGTTGCTGGAAAATTAACCTTTTTAGGTTTAGAGCTTGATATGTATTTGGCTAATCGCTTTCTACATGAATCACAAATTACATCATGGATGTAAATATCTTTATTTGATAATTGTTTAGCATATTCGATTTCAACTTCAGATTCGATTTCCTTTTCTCGACCAATTGATTTTCTAATATAAATATTACACATGGCACATCTTCGATCATCGCATTTCCTGATGTTATCTGACTCTTCATTACTATTAGATGCCATATTTATTTAACCATTAGACAAGAAGATCACTTCTGAAATAATAAAATGTAAATTTTACAATACATTTAAAAATGCTGTTAGTTAGTTTTTAAAAATCTAAAAAAATTGTTTGCCTTTTTTTAAATTAAAAACTAGAATGAATAATAAATATTACAAAAATATTATAATCTAAGTTCTTGTATAATCCAGTTTTCTCAGTAGCTTTACATGAAAAGTAAAAAAATAATATTGCCTAGTAAAAGTGAAATAAGTTGTATTTCATTTATAAGTTTTTTAAGCAAATAATTTTTTTTTGTCATAAAAACTGTATTGAAGTGCTTGAACCTAGTGATTTTATAAAATCAACAAACCTATGAAATTATTATATTCAATTTGTTTTTTTGTAAAAATATGTTCTTGTATCTAGACATGAATAATAGTGTATTTTAAAATAAATAAATAATGTTGTTTTTAATGATGTTTCATATACGTATGTGTTTAAAGCATAGGTTAGCTTGTGTTTACTTTATTCATTTTACATTTTTTTAACTTAAAAGTTAATTGACAATTAATAAGTTCGCATCCTATTAGTTCTATTTTTCATTTTTATTATTTCTCATGTATTGTTTTTATGTAAAACCAAATATTTTTTCTCATCTCATAATAATTAACTATAGTAAAAATCACATCATATATAGTCATATGCAGATATTTATGTGCATTTTTTATTAATTTGACAGTATTTTATACATAAACAAATTAATTATTGTTCAAGACTTTCTATATTTTATCAATTTAATCATACTTGTATAATTAATATACCGCATTACATCAAAACATGCAACTCATCAATCGTCAAATCCGTTTCTAGCAAAAGTTTATTGTCATATTTTATTCAAATGTTTTTCCTTCTTAATTTTATTTAGTTAATAGTTTCAACAACTTTATGTTTAACTAATTTCTCATTTTACTTTATGTGATTAGCCTAAATTGGTTAAGTTAAATAGATAAAGACTCGTTTCCCTTACATGCATTGTACGTATATCTATATCTATAGGATTGAAAATTCATTTTTATTAATTACTTTTTTGTTAGCTTATTGATTTAAAATCTGATTGCTATTTTTGTTTTAGGATAAGATCGGATCTTTATGCGAGTACTAAAACAGTTTATAATTTAATGTTGGTTTAAACTTTTGATTTTATGCAAGAATTTAATAACGTACACAACATGTTTTTCTTATTTAGCGTATAAAAAGGTCTAATAATTATCTGTTATTATTATTACATTATTATATTATTATATTATATTATTATATTATTATATCATATTATTATATTATTATATCATATTATTATATTATTATATCATATTATTATATTACTATATTATCTGTCATTATTTTTGATACAATTACTCTTAATACTACAGAATTTATAATAAAAATTTTATTTTTCTACCCATTAATAAGTCTTACTCTGCATATACCGGTAAAATACAAGTGTATTTATTATAAATACATGGGAGATTTTTTATTTATCAGTAGGTTGGTTACAGTATTTTTTTCAAAACTCAAAGTGTCGGCATAAAAATAACATTTTTGATATTAATAATAGGTTTTGATTTTAAAGAAGTTATTTAACAAAATATTAATTTATTGTGTAATATGTATTAGAAATACATATAACCCTAATATCAAAGCATATAATCTGTGATGTCAAAACTTTTGAAAAACTTTGTTAAATCTTCATTTTTTTAAAAGATATGTAAAATATATAGTACTCACTTTAAATATACAAGATTGTTAGTTTTGAAGTAAACAGCAGAAATATTTAAAGTAGCCGCGTCAGCCTTCGGTTCCAACTAACTCCAATGTATTTGAAAATAAATACTTAACTACTTTATTATTTTTTCTAGTATTGCTATCAATTATCAGTCAAAAGCCGAAATAGTAAAAAGAAAAATCGAAACAATTTTTATTTGCTAGATTTTAATTTACTTTAAAAGTTATAAACTTATACTAACAGCGTTTTCACCATTCACTTGTATTAGTATATTATGGAGAAAGTACAATTGAGTCCGTCGTCCCGTACCGACCTCGGGACATACCGTCTGAAATAAGCTGTTTTTACGGGATTGGCTAATTCTGTACCGTCGATTGGGTTATCGAACAGAATTAGCCAATAATATAAAAGTGACTTATTTCAGACGGTATGTCCCGGGGTCGGTACGGGACGGGACGGGACGTATTGTACTTTCTCCCTTATATAGACAATTGTAAGAAAAAAAAAAATTAGTTTTGAAAAAAACAATGTTGGCCATTGGTCTGCGCATCGTTTAATTAATTAAGAAATCAAAATACTTTATTTGTTTATGCTCCTGATAATTCTTAATTTTATGATTGACCATTCACTACGCAGATCGTCTGCATTGCAGCCGCCGCGTCAACCGCGCGGCCAAGCATAACCTTTTATTATAAATAAAAATAAACAACAAACAAAAAAGTGCGACAGAGACAATACTTTCGACCAATCACAGAACGTTTAAAAAGAACATAACATTAGCCATCAGTTTTATAATAAGGTGATATCACAATTCTGATAAGACCATCATTGAAAACGTAAGATAATATAAAAAATACGGCTTGGAGCGAACAAGATATTTCATTTGATTATGTTTTCATGGGAAGATATGCAAAACTACTCAAAAGGAGTCACTTTAGTAACTAAATTGTAACATAACCAGCTAAAAACGTGAAAAAATGGCAAAAAAATCAGTTTTTGGCTCAAATCGAGTTGTGCCACCATTTTTAAGGAAAAAACGTTAGTGCAATCGTAAAAAACGGGAAAAAGTACACAAAAAAAGTCTACTTAAAAAGTTGCACCTCAAAAACAAGGGGGTCAAAATATCGATTGAAAACTTTAATAATTTTTTTAGATCCGATATTTGAGGTTATGTAATCCCAAAAAAATTGCAGTTATTCATGACATAAAAATACACCAATGTGAATTTTTAAAAAAATTTTTATCCTATAGGGACCTCAGAAAAAAATAAAAACAAAAAACACGTTTATCGACGTTACTGCGCATGCGCACTAGGCAGAGAGCTAAAAATTTGGCTATGGGAGTTTTTTTTTATCCCCCATCGAATGGTATATAACATATATACATTTTCCAAGGGGGCCATTTCACCATAGTAACCCGGCTATAGCCTTTGTTTGGAGAATTAAAAAAAATGTGGCAATTTTGGACTTTTCGACTTTAGATAGAGCGGAAGCAATTGACTTTATGCGCCTAACTTTTACAGACGTTCTATTTAATATAACTACTAAAATTTCCGCACTATTACGAGTCGCCAAAGTTCGTACATAAATTCGATACACCCTAATGTTTATATTGATGAAAGATTGAAAGAATTTAAGGATATTAAAAGATTGAAGGTTGAATATAGATATTTTATTTGTAAGATAATTTTATGAATTAGAATAATAACTTGTTTTGATCTTGCCTGTGACACAGGCAGGAGCCTGGCTTTCAAACAGGTCTTCTAGACCAAACAAGCTAACGTCTATAATAATTTAAAAGCTAGAATACCGTGATATGTAAGTAATCGAGATTGTACAAATAACTTAGTTACGTGAATGCTAAAGGAAAACGTGTTATACATAAATTGAGAAAAGAGTGAATGTATTGACCTCGTGGTCATTACTGTGTTATATGCACGGGTGTTAAGATGCTATGGTTAGTAACACGAAAAGATTATGTTTTGCATTTATGGGAAAACCGACTGGGGCTTGACGTAGCCAGCCCAGCCGGACAGCTCACGGCTGTCCTTTTACAACCTGTCGAAGGCGGTATTAATATGCTAATGTTGAGTGCAGAGTTTTCTCCAGAACTGGAAGAAAACTCCCCAGATCAGTCTTAATAAAATATAAGGTACAATATAAAAATGTCCTGCAGGAAGGCGAGCAGTTCTTCGAGCATGCAGGGACAATGGCTTCCTCTCGATCACTTGAACACGTGGCGTCGTCGCATTTGAAATTCGTAGAGTGATGTTGCTTCTTAAAGAAATGGAGTAGAACTGCTCGCGCTGGAGCCCTCGAGCTGCTAGCGAGCTGTGGAGACGAGATGCGAAAGAGAGAGAGAGAGAGAGAGAGAGAGAGAGAGAGAGAGAGAGAGAGAGACAGCATGATGCGCACGAACGTGTTTGCATTTACGTGCGTACTCAACGTGTCTCTAGAGACGCGTACGCGCTACTAGATAGATAGATAGATAGATAGAGAGAGAGAGAGAGAGAGAGAGAGAGAGAGAGAGAGAGAGAGAGAGAGAGAGAGAGAGACATTATGTAAAATAGGGCAATGTAAAGTTCTTGAAGTCAATAAAGCAAAACTAAACTAATCTAAACTAAAAGTGTTTTATACACAACAACCTGTCAGCGCTCGTAGCCAGAGATAGTTCTAGTGTTGTGAGAACCGCGCGAGATAAACTCACGAGTAGAGTCCAGTGTAATAGGCAGAGGTAAGACGCACAAAGCAAGTCGTGTATAGGGTTGTTGGAGCCGATAAATCTAGACTAGAAGATTGACTCGCCTTTTGCGACATGGAACGTATGTAGCGACATAGGTAGAAGAGAGATCATTTGAGTAGCGCCTGCGTCAAGCCGTTGCGACCGAGGATTCCCTCTTCTTATCATTGCGCCACAACAGGCCTCCGAGTTTCGGTTGTTTCTCGCAATTTCAGGAAATCAGGAAAGTAAGGCCAAGGTCCACGTCTACAACTCGTAAACGTCGCGTTTTCCAAGGTTTTCTCCAGAGAAGAATTGTCGGTCGCTATCTTGGTCAAGTCGCGTCGGTTCAAGGAGCGCTACCGCTATCTTGGACCACTCGAGTATGAATATCGCGGAGAAGTGCGAATAAAGCGTTTGAGTCGGTTGTTTCTCGTGATTTCGAGAAGTCGCGTATTATTAAAGGTCGTTCTTTGAACTGAGAAGTCGCGTTTTAAAGCACGGAGAGAGTCGCGTATTATTAAATGTGAATTGCGTCCTTGCGACAAATTATGCCGTAATTTATGAAGTAACGTCGACCGTTGTTTTTCGAGAACGCGAAAAAACCAAAGTAATCCTCAACCCTTAATAATCTTTACCCCGTGGAGACCATCGTAATCATATTGGATATGACCGGGGGTTAAATAATATATTGTGACTTTTTGTACAGCATAAAACAATTATATAACAAATTATTAAACCATCTACTACGCCAATCATTCCTGCCCGTCAACCTAACGTTTGTCCCCCTGATTAGATGTAAGTGTCTGGAGAAGGTAAATCGTGTTAATATTCGAGTAATCTGACTATTTGCTCGGCAATAAATTAAGCCGTTAAAAGTGCAACGTCACAAAATGTACAAAGTATTTAGAAGTGTACGAAAGTGTGTATTTTTGTTGTATTTTGACAGTGATACAACAAAAATATATTATTTTCTACACTTATGTACACTTTCATTCAAATTATAAGTTGCCTCTCTTATGATAGGTGGCAAAAGAGACAAAACGGGTTCTCACATCCTTGAAACTACTAAAGTCTAAATATATGATGATAATTGAATAATTTGTCTTAAATTTATTTAAGTTTTTTAGCTGTCGGCATAGTTACATAAATGTGTACAAAGGTGTACAAAAGTGTAAAAAGGTGTACAAAGGTGTACAAAAGTGTAAAAAGGTGTACAAAGGTGTACAAAAGTGTACAAAAGTGTTTCAGATTTTAGACCAATTTTATTGTTGAATTGCAACAGAAATACACACCTTTATACACTTTTGCACATTTTTATACGTTGTATACACTTCTGTACATTTACGTACACTTTTGTTTTTGCGCTAGGGATTTTCCAGTTTTACCAGTTGCATGGGCATTTAAATATGCTTTTAATGTAGTTGATAGATTTTTTTCAATAGACATCAGACAAACTTTACCAATTGTAAAATGCTAGTAATAGAATCGAAATTATTAAAAATTGTATAAAAACAGTTTATTGTAGGTTAAATTACAACATATAACTTAAAGATAATGTAAGAGTAGCTAAAAATGATGTTCATTTTGAACAATGGCTTTTGTTATTTCCTAAACTTATGAGAGTTGTCACCGGATAGTAACTCTACGGGTTGATTTGCTTTATAAGCACAGATGACGACAAAGCTTTAAAACAAAGTCTTAGCGCCATCGGTGCCTGACTACCTTCGCGATCTAAGAAAGAACAGCCTCCAGTAGCCACCGAAAAGTCTTTTGAAACCGCCATTGGTTTTTATGTATTTTTAGTCTAAATCCAACACTGAGATTTATAATGCCAATTAATCTTTCCTTAGTAGTCAGTTAAGTAGGACATCACTCTTATCGTTACGATTGTATCACGGACTAATATTATATTAGATTTTTGAAAGATCCGATCGATTTTTCGTACGACGAATTGTGATAAGAGAAAGAGAGAAATAGAATATTTAGTGAGGCGCGCGGCCTATGCGTGTGTACTTATCTCGTGTTTTGTTCTGCTTCTAACCTGCAAATAAATGCAAAAAAAATCCGGACGGATGGACGGACATTTTTTAAGTTCCTTCACTGCTAAAAACTAATTGAAATTTGATATTTTTATTCACTAACTTGAATGATTTGAGTTTAAAGAACATTTCTACCGTAAAATAGATCTAATTTCTTTCTTTTTACGAGTTTTGAAGGGTTTTTCCAAATTGACCAAATATAAAATTTTAATATAGTGTAGATTCTTGTTCCATTATAAAGATCGCCATCGATATCCAAATTTCTTAAACAACTAACAATCGTACCTCTTTTTAATAATAATTCATGTGATGATAATTCATTTGGCGTCATCGAATTTAGATAATTTCAGTTGGTATTGAGTCTATAAAATTGTCATCATATTCATTTTTTAATTCTATCATCACTATAAAATATAAATCTCTTTCCATCAATTTTTTTAACTATATTTTTAAAATTTTCAATATATTAGAATTTAAAGGTTACTAGATCACTATTTTTCATTGATAAATTATTTATATTAATTTTATGTCCGAAAATTTCTATAATCAAATCATTATTACAAATAAATTTTTATAGAATTCATAAAAATTATACAATATTATATTGACACATTTTATGCAAAAAAAGTAATTTTCACATATTTTATTCTTGTAAAACTTGCTCCACAATGAAAAACAATAAACAACATATATGACTCGAGAGCGAAGCAAGCATTATTTGCTAGTAAGTTTATTATATAATTACTTTCCAACAATAATTACTAATTCAAACGTTTATTACTACTTTAAAATACTATCAGCTACTTTTAAATACTATCAGTAAACCGTCAAGTGGTTGTAGGGAACTATATCTATTGTTTGCATATAATGGTAATGCTGACGTTGAGGATATACAGAGGTAGTCAACGCCCTGATCAAAGGGACGTCGTCTACAAGGAAGAGAATCGGGGCTTCATTCAGTAACGTTATCGAGGACGATATACACTATTTCAACCAATCATAACTCTTCTTAAATACGATAAATTGCTATATCGTTCGCGATACACCTTAGTGAATAAAGCCCCTGATATACATTAAATGTACCAAAAACAACCGTATATATATATATATATATATATATATATATATATATATATGTGATATTTACATGCACTTACATTTTTATATGTATAAGTAATGTTATATATATATATATATATATATAATATATATATATAATATATATACATATATATATATATATATATGGGTTATTCTCTGTGAGATAAGCCGGCCAAAATTTTTTTCTTCCGCGGTAAATATGTTCTAAAAAGTGTTTCCAATGCCCCTGAATTTGTTCAGATTTTCAAATTACTTTATCCGAAAATGGCATGGTGCCAAAGATGTCAATTTTGGAAATTTTTGGGTTTTTAGCATGATTTAATTAATTTATAGCTTCTCAGGGAAGCTTTTTTTAGATATAACATATAGATAAAATATGCACATTAATTATCAATTATCTAAATCAATATTTATCCATAAATATTTTTATTTGCAAACATCAACATTAAAATATCTATTTATATGTATAAAAAAATAATTCACGAATTGCCATAGCTGTGTACAAATATTTTCTCACTCTTGTACAAAATTAAAAGTGTAACTTCTAGAATCTCAAAGTGATTGAAATTTGTGTAACTCAGATCTCGACGATAAGCATATATGCACCATCGCCTCACATAATAATGCATAACTAATAAAGGTTTAGATAACATTATATCTTGTTTCTTAAGTACATTTTTTCTGGCCAAATATAAGAATAAAAATCATATAATTAATAATGGTATTGTAGGAGCTTTAAAAATTATTAGGTTATTTTTGAAAGTATATATAATTTATTTACTCTGTTCTGTGACATAAGTATGTATCTTAGTAATGCAAGAGATCAAAATTTTATGATTTATTTGCTAATTATCCAGTGCAAGCAATGAATTGTCAATTATATATTATCGGAACACTGCATTTTAATAAGTTATTAAAAAGATGCATATTTCTAGTAAGGAACACCCATGCAATATCAACTTTTTATTGCAAAAATGTCTTTCTTTTTATGCAAAATAACTCTATAAATCTGTTGGTGGTGAGCGTTGCACATAAACATATTGTTGTTAGGCATATAGTGGTATTTAAATCATATT
The DNA here is from genome assembly GCA_016647725.1 of Nasonia giraulti. Taxonomy (NCBI): domain Eukaryota; kingdom Metazoa; phylum Arthropoda; class Insecta; order Hymenoptera; family Pteromalidae; genus Nasonia; species Nasonia giraulti. Next base: position 14,445 of record QLYP01000277.1, on the reverse strand, counting down.
TTAGCATTATAGACTGCTAAATTGATTTTTAGCATAGAGGCTTATGCTTGTGATATTACGGCACTTGTACAAGTACTTTGGGACTAAAAAAAGGTATCTCCAGAAATTTTTTGGTCAGAATCCGGATGATCGAACCCTCTCAAATCCTGATTTTAAGGTTTAAATGGCTTATAGGGTACTTATAACATATATATATATATATATATATATATATATATATATATATATATGACTTTAAAAGTATTTTTAATGAAAATTTAAGCAAATTTTACAAAAAAAAAGTATCTATATGTTATATCTAAAAAATGCTTCCCTGAGGAGCTATAAATTAATTAAATCATTCTAAAAACCCAAAAATTTCCAAAATTGACATCTTTGGCACTATGTCATTTTTGAATAAAGTAATTTAAAAATCTGAACAAATTCAGGGGCATTGGAAACACTTTTTAGAACATATTTACCGCGGAAGAAAAAAATTTTGGCCGGCTTATCTCACAGAGAATAACCCATATATATATATATATATAT
>QLYP01000277.1:0-10485 GCA_016647725.1 Nasonia giraulti | reverse complement strand
ATTTTACGTTCAGAATGGTATGTTCGGTTGCGGCACTGAAGGTCATCTCAATGTCCTGCAGCCAGAATGAAACCCCGCCTACGTAATTCCTCTAGCAACGCCAAATTAAAAAAAAGTGGTAGAGACCATAGTTGTAGGACCTGAAAATCCACCCTGCTACGTCCTCGTCGTGGATCCTGGACATCAAGTTTTATAATGATGACAAAACTCAGGAAATGGTACGCTAAATGATTAAAATCTTTTCTTCTATTTTAAATTTACTACTTCGTTTAAAGTGCAACATTTTACACGCTTTCAGGATCCCGAGTCGAAAAAGTGAGTGCTGTTTGAAAAAAAATAATTTGACCTTGAAATGACCTTGTAGGACTGGCTCAAATTCGAGGTCACAATTCCCCCCCCCCCCTCCCTCCCCCGCCTATACAACAACTTTGGTCTCTACCACTTTTTTTGTAGAACACGCATTATGAACATATTCATGATTTTCTCATATTTTTGATTGAGTGCATTTTGCATATCTTTTTCCCGGCCATTAACTAGCTATTTATTCTAGTTTGCCTTAATCAATCAAATCTATGTTAACAAGCTTGAAGATGCCTTGAAAAATGGCACAATTAATATCTTACGACATGCTTAAACAAAAAAAAATGTTTAAGAAATGTTTGAAAAAGCGTTTCATCGACTGGGCCATGTTTCACCCATTTCTAGAGAAACCAAGTATTTACTAGCTTTTATATAGAATCAATTTCTACGAGGGCAGAATCATCAAGTATACAACATATTACGTTAGTACGTTGACATATAATATGAAAGCTTGAAAAATCTGTAATCAAGGGGTTTAAAATATCTGTATATATCAATTCTTATGATTATATTAAAATCTTATACACTGAGGGAAATTATACTTTTGGTGCCAAGAAAAATAATGCTGTCTTAATAACTAATTTGTTTAAATCAAAAAAATTCTATCAGTCACAATATCAAATCATATAATTTTCATAAACAAATTTAAACCTCAATATTTTAAATATCATAGGGTCCTCATAATCTCATAAAATCATGAATTCTCTCAAAGCACTCTAAACTTTAGTTAGCAAGTTATAAGGTTAAAAAAAATAGTAATAACTTACAGGGTATACAGGGTAAAACAAAGAATTTGAATCTTAATACCTTTTAAACTTATCGGTTTCATAAGCTGCAAAAATAACTGAGCCAAGGAATGCAAAAGATCTATCTTTCCTCAAAATTTCAACTTAATTAAAGTCTTTTTACTCCCGTAATCGTACGACATCGAAAACCCATTTTTTTTTGGTTTTCGATTTTTAGCTCAAAAACAAGTCGCCAAAATGGCTTAAAATTTTTACAATAACTAGATATTATGGTTTTTTGTTGTCATAAATATTTTCAAAACGTTAGACGATTTAGTTTTGGAGATATTATATTTTTCTTTTAAAATCACCTTTTTTATTATAGCAACTGAACGAAACAGTCAATCTGGAAAATCTTACAAGAAAAAATAGGCAATTTTACGCTCTTTTAGATACACTATTGTTGTACATATTGTATAAATCATATCATAAAAAGAAAGCAAAAATAATTTTTTTAAAAAACGAAAAATGGCTATAGTATGTCCATAAAATGATCAGAATCATAAAAAAACAGCTGCCAATTCATTGACACGTAGCTTCCTCAAACTAAATTTATAGGTCTAATAAATAAAATATTGTTTTAATATACAGTATCATATGCCTGCTAATGTATGAGGCGGTTTTTGATACATAATTTAATATATAAGTTTTGGATGGTTCATTGTCTAAAAGTTTGCAGACCCCTGCTTTTTTTATTATATAATACTAACGCTGTCGTCAATTTTTTTTCACAGAAAAAATATATATCAGTATGACATGAATTCATAGGGAGGGACTTTAACGACGTGCAACGACACCCCTATGAGGAAGCAAAAGTTTTGAGAAAAATCGGTTTTTACATTTTAGCTCTTTACTTGAGAACCAATTGACGAAATTGTTTAAAATTTAAGCGGTAGATAAAATTTTGTATGGTAAATCACCAAATAAAATTTTGAAACGTTATACTACATTGTTTTAGAGATATAAGGAATAAAAAAATTTTCAAAAAAAAATGAAACCTTGATATCTTAAAAACCATAGCGGTTTGAAAGCTGCGCAATAATCTTAGCCAAAATACATAAAATACCTACTTTTTTCCAAAATCTTAAGTGCAATAAACCCTTTTTCCGTCCGCTGGGCGGACGGGGAAAAGTCACTTTCTGTCCACTGGGGCATGTAAAATCACGTACATGTAAAATCCGGGAACAAAGAATGCTCAGATCACATGTTCGCTACCCTCTTCGCCTTGGGCGGCAATACACATGCGATCTGGGACATTCTTTATTTTTCCGGCTTAGGTACGTAATATACTATTTAAAATATTTAAATAGACAAAAATAAAATTACAAAAGTTGTCAAACAGTGCGAGCAACGGGTATTTCCCTCGTATATTACATATGTATATATCTCTACAATAATATTTTTTTTCTTTTACGCTTTTATGCAATCTTTGATTCGGAGTCGTGATAATTGTTTTAGTTTCTGATCTACTAATGGGAATATACTTGTTCATAATTGGACTACAAGACATTCGCTTTCGGGACAATTACAACATAGAAGCTAGTACGTGGATGTCTTCGTGGCCCTGTACTTTTATTGGAATGCTTGCTATGATCTCTTCCGAGGTGATGATTTCTCATCAAATTATGATTTTTATTTTGTTATGCGATAAAAAACGATGTTGCACGATAAGAGTGCAATCAATATTACTTGTAGGTATCGGTGCTGATCTTGTCCTTCATGTCTGTAGAGCGATATATGTTGATTGTAGCACCGTTAAAGGGTCACCGCGCTGTAACCCCACAGACTGCTGCGTCCTCTATGATCATAGTTTGGCTCATTGGCATTACTCTCGCTGTTATTCCCGGTAAGTTCTGCACAACAAATATCATCAGAGATGATTAAAAAAGTACTTTGTTATGTAGCTATTCACTGGCGTAGCAGTACACGCTTCTATGGTCTCAACGGTATGTGCTTTCCACTTCATATAGATGATCCTTTCATTGTTGGATGGGAATACTCAGCTTTTATCTTTCTCGGTGTCAACTTGCCCGGGTAGCTAAAATTTTTTATTGTATTATTCACAAATTTTAAATATCCAAATATCTATATAAATAAGAAAGTTTTTATATGCACTTTCAGGCTGATGACGATCATCTATGTATATGTCGGGATGTTTATAAGCATCTGGCGTACGCGTCATAGCACTCCTTTGTCGGTCGGTGATTCTGAGTTTGCACTACGATTCTTTTTGATTGTTTTGACGGACATTGTTTGTTGGGCACCTATCATCGTTCTTAAAATAATGGCTCTTGCTGAATACCCTGTTGCACGTAAGTATGACGAACAGTGTAATGTGTACAAATAATAAATAGCAAACATAATCATGACTGCGATTAAGACATTTCATTTTGTATCTATATAATATTTTTATATTTTTAAGTTAATATCTAAAAACTACCACTTATAGAGTCCCAAACATACATAGAGGATACAACGAAAACTTAGATACACTCGACTGAAAAATATTTACATAGAACGTTTTTAAAATGCACTAATCAACTTTCATCTTCTTTTACAAAACTCACTAATCAAGCTGTGCTATTTTTGTGGACTACCCTGTAAAATAGTCAATAGAGATCGATTTAAATTATTAATTGAATTCTAAGCTATATCTGAATCCCATTTTTTGCATAAAAACTTGATTAGAAATCGATAAAATTATATACAAAAAAGGACTAGTAAAGTTAATAGAAACCGATTTTTGGTATTAACTGTCGAATTCAATAGTTGTTTTCCGTACTAAAATCTATTGACTCCTGTTCATTCTAATCGATTGTAATTGAGTCCTTATACAAAAAATGGTATTCAGAATTAGCATAGAACTCGTTGATAATTTCCCGATCCCCCCCATCCCGATCGATCCCTATTAACTATTTTTAGCAGGGTAATCCACGTTTATGTTTTGTCTCTCCGTTGGTCAAACGATGCCTCCTAGTGTTAAAAATAAACACATGTTTTTATTATATAATAAAAACATATAATTTCATTACATGTTTTTGTGGTTTCAATTTATCACATCATAAAAACATATGATAAAATTATGTAATGACTACAGTCTATGCATTGTTCTTTATAGAGCAGCTGTGCTTAGAATGCTCCACGCCATAAACAAACTTTTCAAAAGGTCAATAATCAGGTTACAGCCTCAAACTCATAACAGAAAGAGTGACATACGGTCAGCAGTCTTAGTTGCCCTCTAAATTGCTGACGAGAAATCTACTCCAACTTCTGGCTACAGCTGTAAATAGTAAAAGCAAAAAAATTGACACAAATATAGCAATGTTGCTCTTGAGTCGCTAGAAATTTCACTATCGTAAAAGAAGAAGTGAAACTTATCTGATTTCAGTAGAGATTAGCATCAACAAGATGCATTATATGGAAAGACCTGATAGACCCTTCTTTCACATCTTTCAGGAACATAGCACATCACTGATAGGCAGACGATCGAATTCGGCATCAACCACACAGAAAAATTAACTTTGTGCAACAAAAACGTACTGTGAGGTTATGTTCTTACACAAAGACTATAGGCCAGCTGACTCGACCTGATAATATACGCGAAATACGCAAAGACCGCAGATTGGTACTCCACGTCTGATATGTTCGTGTCATTACGTATATTACCGAAAAAACGTTATTTCGCCGTAAACGATTACTGCGCGCACAAAAAGTAGATCCTAACCAGTCCTAACCAGCAAAATTAATCGCGACAAGTTGAATGCACCAACTTTTTATAACAGATTTTGAGCATTTTTGACATAGAAAAAACTGATTTGTGGGCCAAAATACTCCCTTAATAAATATTTCAAAATATTTTAATAGACTAGTATTTACAAATGTTTGTCTGAGGTTTGGCAGCAACTTGTCAACGAAATATTTTTGTAATCTTTTAAAAATATTACAAAATATTTTGAATTATGTTGAAAATGTTTAAAAAATCATTATTTTAATGATATTAAAATATTTTTTGCAATATTTTTAGAAATATTTTTACCCTAGAACAAATAAGATTGTAAAATATTTTAAAAATGATTTTAAATTATTGTTGTGCTAATGGGTTAGTGAGGATGTTAAGGAAACCAGTTATGAAAAATTTTATGCAACAAATGAAATTGAAAATAATTCATTATGCAATATAAGCTCTTTAAGGGGACACAACACCTTTGAACCCTGAAAAAAATAATTCTAAGTAAAAATCATAAAATAGAAGTAAATCATTTAAAATTTTTTATAGTTATATTTAGTATAAATACCTTTAATTTTACCATGCTAAAACCTTCATTATCCCTGCTGGCCCATTGTGGCACTCAGTGCAAGGATTTGTGAATTTGTGAACTGTCCGTAAGATTCCAAGCGAACGAATGGTTATTTTGGGCTCAAACTCAAGGAGGATACTTTGTACACCTGTAGTTTTGGTATGAATGCAGGAATTTTGATTTGAATTTTTAGAAAATGTTTTATACATAAAAAGGTGCCAGAATAAGCGAACAAAATTCAGTTCTTTCATCGCCAAATCATTTCTAAGCATTCGAATCAAAATCCATGCATTCATACCAAAAATACAGGTGTACAAAGTATCCTCCTTGAGTTTGAGCCCAAAAGAACCATTCGTTCACTTGGAATCCTATGGACAGTGAGCTGAAAACAGTAAAAATCACATTTAGAAAAAATAAACATTAAAGTTTTCTATGTTTCACACACATAGACTTCGACTCCCAGCAATTATGTGGTATATTCACTTATACCTTTGGGCTCTGTACGGCTTTTCTTACCTGCAAACAAAAAAAGGCAATTCATGAATTTTCATGGAAATGTAAAAAAAGGTTATTTTATTCTTGCTAATGATAACACTTTATACTTATCTTTTTTTTTGGTCACTGTGTTAAATCTTCAAGTTGAAGCTGTAGAAAATTACCGGTCTAACCTCCAAATGTTTAATCTAGGTGCTCCAGTCTCTGTTGCGGCTTTTTCTTCTATCATTGCAGTCTTCATGGAGTTCTTGGCCACTTTTTCACACACTTCACTGAATTGTTCGTTGATTGAATTATATGTTGACCGAGCCATGGGCTTTGAGCAGTCCATTAACCCACAAAATGTTGATAGATTAGCGTGTCCAAGTCCAAGAGCACGAAATGTAACCACTGCTCTTCTGTTGTTCTCCTAAGCATGATTCTTGATGCTAACTTTTCTGCATGAGTGGAAAGCAGCCAGCTAACCACACTCAATACATACTACTTCCATCTTGAATCTTAATCCTTGAGCTTCAGATTTGCTAACTTAAACTTTGCCATGGCATTGGTTGCAAATCAAAAGTTCTTCGAGCGCAGGAAATAGAATGTTGGTATCAATCAATCTATTCCTGGCCTCAGAGGTTCCTTCTAGTGCTGGACTTGTTGGCAGGTTCACCCTCACTCGTTACTCCTAGAAATCTTCTTGGCCTCTTCTTGCCTCTTCCTTAAGAGTACTTCTTGTCTGGATGGGTACTCGCGAACCTGCTCTTGGTATCTCGATGATCACACATATTTTCAAAATCACTGAATTTTACACTTTTTTAAAAAACTTGACTACTCTGCTTTTAGACATACACTTCACTTTTTTTCTTTTTAGGGTTATAAGCTATAAGCTATAACCCTAAAAACACTACTTAGATTAATTTAAAAACACTTTTAAAAAATATCAGCTTTTTTATGTATTAAGACATCAGCTGTATTTATACTCAGTGTAAAACACATCTCAGGACTATATCAGCGGTGTTTTGAAATATTTACTGTCTGCTAGCAGAACAGCAGAACGGTCGTCTTCGCCGGTGTCCTTCTCCGACACATTGATTCTAACCTGCCCACAGGTGGCGTGCGAATGCGCGATTTTTGAATTCAAATAAATCTCCCTAGCTACGTTTTGATCAGTGCCTTATATAAGAAGCAAAACTAGAAATCTATCTCGAAAATAACACAAAAAAATCTTATCAGTACGCTCAATTTTATTTACTAAAATATGTATGCGAAGCATAATTCCGAGAAATTTGTGGTAAGGACGTTACTCTAATTGTAATGTCGTTATCGCGAATATGGTGGGCTAATTGAGTCTCTAATTATGAGAGAGAGAGAGAGAGAGAGAGAGAGAGAGAGAGAGAGAAAGAGAGAAGTGCGCGATAGAGGCATGCAACCTATTTAATTAAAATCACTTACCTTTTCCTTTATCTCTGCAATGGGCCTGTTCTGCTTCCAGCACGTCCTTTCAGCGGCTTTGGCTCAGCTTCCGAAGCGGATGGTTTCGATAATTATTCACTCGCGATTTAAATTTGAATACAGTTTATTCAATTTGCCACAGAATTTAGATAACGCTCGCTCGCAACTATCAAAAAATTTTGAATTATTAATCGAAAACAAGGAACCACAATGTAAATGTTCTACGACTGCAAATTATTTAAATTTAAATGACAGAAGTTTTCGAAGTCTTTTTGCTAGTTGAAATATTATAAGTCCCGGATCTGAATTTTCCTAAGTCCCGTGTTGTAAAAATGATTCTAAGTCGCGATCTGACGAAATAATTCTAAGTTTTTGCACTGACCGAAATATTCTAAGTCTCGAACGGTCGAAAATATTCTAAGTTCCAAGATGTTATACCGGACCGGGCTCGGGCAGAGCTTTCGCGTGGCAACGATGTTTGAAGCAGACTGACGACGATGTGAGGACCTGTTGCTGGGCTCTCTTATGCTCTCGTAGGAGAGACGATCTCCGATTTTCGTCTCCTCGGCGGGGTGGGTGTTTGGCCAATTATGAGGCCTAGATGCAGCTTCTTGCCTTATTTGGAGCGTTTAATGCATGTGACGTTGCAGGGAGGGCCAATCTCTTATCTGCAGGCTCATAGAAGCTTCCTCTGTGCATTTTGAGCCGACTTGCGCGGTGTCCTCTGGCGGCTCCTCGAGGTTCCAGCGTGCGTGACTTATGTCACTTGCCGATAGCGTTGTGCGCTCCGCGGCCTCTCTTCATTGCACAGTAGGCCTCTTGTTTTTTTTCTCTTTACTTGCGTCTGCTGTGTTCCCGCCGTGGAGCCGAGATGTGTGCGTGCATATTGGTGTGCTTCGCTTAGCTTTGTGCCTCCGCTGTAGGGCTGCATTGTGTGTGCGTGCATATCGGTGTCCTTCGCTTGATCTCTCGCCGTGGAGTCGTAAGGTGTGCGTGCATATTGGTGTTCCTCGCTTAGCTTTGATTCTCCGCTGTAGAACTGCAAGGTATGTATGCGTATCGGTATGTCTCGCTTGGCTTCTTGACGTAGTGTCGTACTGTGTGTGTACATATCGGTGTTCTATTTTATCCTTATTGTTTTACGCGAATCTACTATTATTGATTTTCTTAATTGATTTTACTTCGAGTTTAACTATTTTTTCGCGTTTACTTCGCCTTACGTTGTCGTTCCTTATTCTTATTAATTGAATTAATGATTGAATTTGTTGAATTTGCTATAACTTATTATTTATACACTACATTCTAGTAGGAAGGGTATCGATTGATTTCCTTTATAATATTTAATCTTACTTGTTTTTAATATAATAATAATGTGAAAGAAATTGAGCATTTCAGACGTGTGTACACACGTCACGGGTTTCTAATTACTATAAGATGACGAGTAAAAGAGTGCAATGCGGTGGCGGCCGTGGCACGACAACAGAACATCTGCCTTACAAGCCAGAGGATCTCGGTTCAAGCCCGGGGTTCGTCACTTTTTCGTTGCACTCTTCACCCGTAACACTTCTTTAGAAGAAGAAATTTCTTTTAAAATGACAAGACGATAGTTTTCAGTATGATAAGGATACATCATGACAATCAACAAATTACAAGGCCAAACATTTAACAAAGTTCGTGTCTATTAAACAAATCCAGTTTTCAGTCATAGTCAATTATATGTAGCATTATCCAGGGTAACGTTAAAAAAAATTTAATAATTTTATTTTCAAGAAATTTAAGTTTCCAGGATAAAAGTAAAAATAATGATGATTCAATTAAGATATTATTACATAAATGAGCTAAAAGCCCTTGAAAAAACAAAATTATACAAAAAAGTAAAAATATAAAATAATTATACAAGGTATTGAAATTGGTGACAACAAAATTACAAAGTTAGAAGCTGAATACAAAAGACTTAAGAGTAGACTTAAACTCAGGAAAACATTGAATATCAGTAATACGCTTGGGCAGAAGGTTCCATGCCCTTTTCAACCTGGTAAAGGTGGAGTAAAAACCAAAGTAAGAATGACATTGGCTCTACTGGAAAGCTCTGTGATTCCGCAAATTATACGCCAAACGTCTCCGGGTGAATGGGCACGACTGAGACTCACCAATTAATACGTTATTTACGAGTTTAAAAGCTAAGAGACCATCCTGATATCGGGTATACGCTCAGTAGAAATGAAATGTACTAGGTTATGAGTGTCAAATTTGCATATAAACTACATATTACCCATTATATCATGTTTGTTTTCTACATAACTTCTAGTAAAAAGTCAGGCCCATTCTAAAATTGTACAGCTACTTTTTTACTATAAAAAGGTATCTTTTTACTGTATTGAGGTTGTCGGATTCCGGATCGAACATTCAGATTTTCATATTTTAAGGTTTAAGATGCAAATAAGATAACCTTAACATATACAGGGTGACCAAATTTAAACGGGCACCGCTCATAACTCGTCAGGGACAGCCACAATCGAAAAAATGGTAGAGACCAAAGTTGTAGGATATCGAAGGGGCAACCCGATGGTGACCTTGGATTTGACCTTGAACGCGTTTTTCAAGGACATTTGAAGGTCAACTTTGGATTTTTAAATAGGAACCCCATTCTTTTATTGCGGGAATGGAAAGAGCGGTAAATTTTACGTTCAGAATAGTATGTTCGGTTGCGGCACTGAAGGTCATCGCAAGGTCATGCAGCCAGAATGAAACCCCGCCTACGTAATTCCTCTAGCAACGCCAAATTAAAAAAATTGGTAGAGATTAAAGTTGTAGGATATCGAGGGGACAACCCGATGGTGACCTTGGATTTGACCTTCAACGCGTTTTTCAAGGTCATTTGAAGGTCAACTTTGGATTTTTAAATAGGAACCCCATTCTTTTATTGCGGGAATAGAAAGAGCGGTAAATTTTACGTTCAGAATGGTATGTTCGGTTGCGGCACTGAAGGTCATCTCAATGTCCTGCAGCCAGAATGAAACCCCGCCTACGTAATCCCTCTAGCAACGCCAAATTAAAAAAAAAGTGGTAGAGACCAAAGTTGTTGCATAGGGGGGGGGGGGGGGGGGAAT
>QLYP01000276.1:141354-172676 GCA_016647725.1 Nasonia giraulti | reverse complement strand
TCGGATGTTATCATGCCGTTCCGGAACTTTTCAGACACCCTGTATATATATATATATATATATGGGTCATTCTTTTTGAAACCGACCACCCCCCTCTGTCCAAAAATCAGAGGCTCGAAATGATTCCTGCCCGAGCTTAAAATTTAGCTTATTGTATCTAGTTTCCATTACTGAGTGGCCATTTTGCGAAATTCAAAATGATGGACCGGTACACGAATATGACTACGGAATATCAGTTACATGTCCTTAAAACTTGCAGGGGCAGAGAAAAAAATAATAACAAACCTTATTCGCATGTATTTTTTCCCGCTGAACACGAATCCACCCTTAGTTTTGGACTCTGGGGCCACCTTTCGTCCATAACCTCAAAAAACAGTCCAATAATGCATTATTACGTGTCTGAGACCCGCAAAAGTGGTCAGAAAATTAGGGAAGAAGCTTAGTCGCGTGTATTTTTTCCCGCTGAAGACGAATACACCATTAGTTTTGGCCCGTTACAGACTGTTATGGGACCACCATCCATCCATAACCTCAAAGAAACAGCCCAAAAATGCAGTATTACGCAGTTACTACTCGATAAAGTGGTAAAAAAATTAGCGACAAAGCTTTTCTTATGTATTTAGGTCCCTTGTATTATTATTAAATATTTGTTATAGTAATTACATATAGCATGTATACAATAGTATTAATACTTGCATTGGAGAAAGTATCCAATTGGAGAAAAGGTACCAGTTGAATTTTTGATTTCAGTGTCGTTAAAATTGGGTGATCATGTAGCTAATTTAGATGATTTTGTCGGAAATATTATTGATGATTGTACACTTGGAAGTGATTTTCTTGATGCAACTGGTATTACAGATTTAATTACGAAAATTATTGTACATACTCTAAGTTCTATCATTAATAAACAAATTTCAAGAATAGTCGATTCTAGTAAGGTTGTACCAGATTCATTACAAGAAATTTTTGACAAGAACTCAGAGAACTTGGATCAAGATCAACGTCGGGAGTTTGCGGATCTTCTACAAGAATTTGAAGAAATTTTTCAAGATGATGACGTTACTGGAAAATGTAATTTGGTTGAACACAGAATGCATTCTCAAGGAGTCATTGAAGAATCGGATAGTTCGTATTGCTCACCTGTAGTTCCCAAGAAGAAGGATGGGAAAATTCGTTTTTGTATTAACTTCCAAAAAATTAATCCAATTATGATTAAAGATTCGTACCCTTTACCAAGAATTGATGATACTCTTGATAAACTTGCAGGATATTCGTGGTTTTGTACATTGTACTTGAAGAGTGGATACTGGCAGATCAAGATTCGGGAAGAGGATAGGAAAATCACGGCTTTCTCAATTGGAAAAGGTTTATGGCAATTTAAGGTTATGCCATTCGGATTATGCAATGCACCGGCGACTTTTCAACGTTTGATGGGAAAGTTACTCAGAGATTATCTCTCAAAATTTTGTTTAGTTTATTTAGATGATGTCATGGTATTAAGAAAGTCATTCAATAAGATGATATCCAATTTAAAAAAGGTATTTGTTCATTTTCAAGAAGCAGGTTTACGTCTAATAAAATAATCACTCAAAAACACTAGTATCCCGGATGAACCCCCAAAATGTTATGATAGGGTTCGGGTAATAAAAATAACAACACGTTATTTAAAGAAAATCACTCTTGAACTCGGACTCTTTATTTGAACGTAAACACAACTGTTCTCAACAGCTGACAGAACCAGACTAAACATAAACAACAACATTCGTGACGTCGTTGATCTCGTTGCTAAGGTCGCTATGCGCGATTCTTGGTGTTCGAATCGCGCAACGTTCAGGCTCGGTCACAACAATATATATCACCTATATAACTGGGATTTTCGTGCTACCCCAGTTATGGTGCAATCCCTCGCCCGGGGCTTGGAAAATGATCCGGCGCCAGGCCTCTTGAACACCAGTCTTGCGACTCTTTGCTTCCCGGCGCGAGGCATTTCTGCACGTGGTTTGCTGGGCTAGCTGCAGCCCCGAAAAACGGTAAGGAGAGAGGATGGTTCGGGATAATAGAGACACGTGATTTATCAGACGTAAATGTATTTTCTTAGTAAATTCTTAAAATTTAAAATCGACTCGTACAACTTGCTGAGATAACCCATGAACAAAGACAACTTCGACAAGCAAATACCCGTACACGAAAGATATCCCGCCTGACACGCGCGCGTGTCAAGGTTCAAGAAGCAACCAGATCACACACGCTCGCTCGCACTTTTCGACTTTCTCTCACTCACACAATTAAGTCGCACGCGAATTCCGCAAACGCTGAACGACTTATCCTAGAATTGCCCGACCACCTTACGCCTCGTTCGTTCAAGTGTCGGCGCCAAGTATTAACCTACGATTTCACAAAATAACTCAACACTTCTATGATAAAATTCCTTAATTCTACACTCCGCTTATTACTCGAGACAACACGACACTTCGACGGAACACAATATAAAGAGATAAAGAGATAAAGACAGCTATCCGAAGGTTACTAACGCGTACGTGAGATAACCTTTGCGTTCGCGAAACCGAACATGGAACTGCCGTTCACCCGCGAGACTGATAAGACCGGAGAAAACGGAAAACGATTCACTGACCTTAAATCCTTCTAGCTGGAACACCGGGTGAGGTTGAAGTTGGGGTACGTCCGTTCGGGAGCAGCCGGGGCAGGCGAGTGCCGGCTCGAGCGCTCGCGGCTCGTGGCCGTCACTCTGCTCTTCCTAGCCGCCGTACCGCGCGCGCGCTGATTGGTCAATGCGTCGTTGCCCGACGGCCTGTTTGCCCGCAACACTATCGGTTCACGCGCCGTTGCCGAATCGCGCGGTCGCGCGTGGGCGCAGATAGCCCCGCGGACACGATGCCGAAACAGATAGCCGCGAAATTCGAATTCTCGTAGCACACAGACAGCCTTTCACCCGCAGACAACCAAGATAACTCTTGACTGCAGAGAGTCAGGCGTAAAGTCACAAAGAATAGGTGAAGTTTAGATTTATGTTCGTGTATTGTAAAACCAGCCAAATACAGTAGCGGCACAAGGCAAGAGAGAGACAAAGCGAAGCCTAATGCAGAGAGAGAGAGAGAGAGAGAGAGAGAGAGAGAGATCAGCGATCGAGCAGGTACTTACATTCGCTTCCGTGCAGTCTCGCTCGGATGCCTAGTGGCTCGTCTTGAACGGCGCAAGCGGATGACCGGGGCCCTCGCTGGGCAGCAGAGTAGATGCCTCGTGGCCTTGAGTGTACGTCCGACTACGGCGGGAAGACGAGCGGCAGCGGTCGCTCAGCTCGTAACGGACACGCGGCGTGAAGTTGCACTCAGTGTGGTAACGCCGGCGACACACCAGGACACAGCTTGCTAGAGGCAATCTCGCGGGTTTCGCGTACGCAAAGTTCACGAGGGTTCCCGACACAAGGAAGAAAGCGAAAACGTTCGACTGTACCCTTCGGCGGAGCGAATCGAACTTATCTCGCGCGGGACGCGGCGGCGAGACCAGCGTGGGCTTTCTCCCACTCTCCCTCTCGCGGCACGCGCGTGGCTCTCTCTCTCTCTCTCTCTCTCTCTCTCTGTGTTCGCACGCTGGGTCTTCTGCTCTCTCACTTACCTTGCCGCTGAAAGAATGTACATAATATATATTTATACATATGTATATACATGTGTTGTACTGAGGGAGAGAGACATAACGAGAGTACGATAGTTAACTCGTTATAATATTATCATGTACGCCAATCACCATTCTGCTACTAATAAAGTGGACAAAAATTGCTAACAGGTAAAAGCTATATAAATTTTCTTGTCGGTGACAAGTCTCTTGTCGTGGTCCCTTTTTACTTTGACACAATATTATCGTAATGGATCACTAAAAGATAACTGTATAGCTTTCTGAAGAATCGTAAGTACAGATGTTATGTTCTCACTTTAATATCTTATAATAATCAAATAGCCGTGTTCCGTTATTACGCAATTTCATAAATGAAATAACGATACACGATCTATATGACTCTGTATACAATAAGCTTTTTGTAACACATGCACGATTTTCGCCTTTTACGTACCTCAAGCGGGCGTAAGGTACCAGTTTTTTAATCGGCGTGCAAAAAAAAGGTGGCGGCGGGCAAAATAGTATATTATACTCCAAGGGGGAGAAGGAGCCCTTCTGCTCCCGCGTGCGGGTTTGCAGTGCGAGACGATTGCGCATAGCGAGCCGAAGCCGAGTACTGCAAATACACAAGGCAGCAGAAGGCCTCCTCCCCCATGGAGCATACCATGCTTTTTACCACACATGTCTGATTTTCGCGTTTTTGGACTTAAAAATAGGGACTAATTGCCGTTTTTCGACTCGACACAACTCACTTGCTGAATCTGGAAATACATAATTTACAACAAATATTAAAATAAAAATAAATAGGTATTAATAAACAAAAAGATTTACGAAATGTCAAAGTAGAGGGAGTTCAAACTTTTTATGTAACACGCGAACGATTTTCGCGTTTTTCGTACCTATTAATAGGGACTAAAGTGACTCTTTTTTGACCGGCGGGCATTGTAATTTAAAAAAAAAAAGTTGATTTTGATACATTTGCATTATTTATTTATTTTATATAATGTTTCAACAAGACAAGAGCACGGTTGCCGTGTCAAAAAATAGTCACATCAGTCCCTCTTAACACGTACGAAAAAACGCGAAAATACGTCCGCGCGTTACATAAAATATGGTGTGCACCAAGGGCTAAGTGGGCTTTTTGGCCTCGTGGATTTTGCAGTACGAGTCAAGGCGAGTTAGCCCGAGCCGAAGGCGAGGGCGTTTACGAGCCGCAGACGAGCCGCACACTCGGCCTAAAAAAGCCCACTTTACGCCCTCGGTACACAATATACTATTTGCTCTCACAACTGCGAGAGTTAAAACTCATTTTCCTCCTGCGAAAGTTTTTTTCTCCCGTCGGTCGAAAAACGACGACTTTAGCTGATGTAAACGGGCTAGTCGGGGTGGTCTAGAAAGGTCGGGGGAACAGAAGGAGGCGCGTGCGCTCGTTGCGCCACGTAGCCCGCTGGCGTCAGTGGAGTTCTGTCCTTGGAGAGCGGAGTGACGAAGAGGCCTGCTCTAAAGCAGGCGGTGAGATGGCAGGCAGGCAGAAGGGCCTGCTGAAGCTTACAGCAGGCTTCTTCGTTGCCTTGAGATAGGACACTGCTCGGACCTCTCTAGGTCGACTCTTGGATTGAGTCTGGACGAGGGAGGGCCGCCCAACCCGGTGTAGGTTGCACCACCCAATTTGCAAAGGGGAAAGTGGGGAGTCTTTTTCTTGAGTTATTACGGGGGACGATGACTCTGGGGTGTTTGGCCTCGGTTGAAGCGTTGGAGTGGCGAGCAACGGCAAATCCGTTTGAGTACTGCTGTGCTGGCAATCTGGTGCTGGTTTGGGTCTGGGTGGCGGCGTCGGCAATGGGAGTCTCCCGATGCTGGAGACGCTCTAAAACGAGCGTTCGATTGGTCTCGGCAAGCAGCAGGTGTAACAGCTTACACTCGGCCCTCAGCTCCTGAAGAGCTTGAAAGGTCGGCATCGATATACGCCGAGTTAGCGCTGAAAAGTGCTGATTAGGAAAGGGGAAAAGAAATACTATTTCTTTTTAGAAATAAGTATTTTCTTTTGAGAACAAAAATCAGATTTATTGCACTAGAGTGTGCTGTGCAAGTTGCCTGGGCTCCGTTGCTGCCACTCAGACGCGGTCTGATGCGGGGTGGGGGATGCCTCGGCCTGGAAACCGGCCCGCTTATATGCCCTCCAAGGCGCTGCTCCTCTTTGGGGAGTACGGCAGTCGCCTAGTGGCCGCGCGCGGTACTAGCGGTGCTGAGGGCGCGCCGCGGCGCTGCGGCGCTGTCGAGCGGGTTGCCGGCATCCAGGGGCTTGTGCGAGAGAGCCTGCGGGTGGGTTATAACATGGCACCTAATTTTAGGTCCGAAAACCGCGGAAATCGTGCATGTGTGGTAAAAAATGTTGTTTGCTCGCTCACGAATTTTTTTTTGTAAACTGCAAATTTTGAGTTTGTCATATTTTGAAATTTTTGATAATTTTGAAATTTTTCGCTTTATAGACATGAAAAACACAAAAATCCATATATGCGTCACAAAAACTATGATGTGCACCAAGGGCTAAATGGGCTTTTTTAGACCGAGTGTGGCGTTGGCAGTACTCGTCTTCGGCTCGGAGACGCACTTTACGCCCTTGGTACACAATATACTATTTTATTTTAAAAAATGCAACCAATTAAACATTTTATTTACCATCCTGAAAAAAATCTCGTGATTGAACACGTGATTTATCTAATGATTAATCACGTGATCGATTACGTAATCAATCACGTGATATTATCGATGAATTAATCATGTGATTAATCATTATAATTTCAAATTATAATTTTGCATTATTTCTGTATACACTCATCTACGGGCCAAAAATTCTATGAAATATTTATATAAGCTGCATCTTCTATAATAAACGATGTTTTCATCTTTAAAAATACCTTAATCGAAAGCAAATTTCCCGTTTTATATTTATAGCCAAATTGTTAAATTTATCGTAGGAAAGTTACACACGTTTAAAAAGAATATAATTTTTTACACATTTTGGCTAGAAATGGATGTATCTTGCGATTTAAGGCCTATGAAATAAAATTACGAGTGATCTACTTCTATTTTGGGATACCAGAACACATCTCTAAAAATTGCAACACTTTTTCGGAGATAGGTAGCTTTCCTTGAAAGTGTTTGCTTCGCGGTTACAGCTGTGACGTGTGCTATATGAGTCAAAATAGAAACTTGTCTGATCCAGATGAAAGTCTTGTCTTCCTCAAACATGTTTGCGCTGAAGTCGCTTTCACTCCCTAGTAGGTACCAGAGGTTTGCTATTGGTTCGGCTGGACAACCAAGAGCGTGACACATTAACATTTTCTCGCAAATTGATAAGCTTAAGGTAAGTTTCAGTTTTAATATTATATAGCGCTTTTTAATTCTTAAACTATGAGCAATACGTTTTATAGATCTATAGTTTACAGCGTAACCACAGAAATTTTTTTAATGAACTTAACGTTTGTTTATAATACCATATATTTCATATCCAAATTTCAGTTTTGAGCATATAACGAAAAAGCCACCTTTCTTAGGTCTACTTTGTGCTTTAATTTTTAAAAGAAAAGCAAGCTTATTAATTTGTGACTACTGCCAATTGTAGTCAGTAATACAATACATCACTAAAAATTATGGAAAATGATTTTTTTGAATATATAAGGGCTCCAGAGATTTGTAAACAAAATCGACAAATCACGGTGGAATAACTCATGTATCTAGAATCAAATACGGTCTCTGAAAGTATGCGTATTGATAAATGAAATATCAAATGATAAATAAGTACGTTTCAAAATCAAATCAATAAAATAAAGAATAAAACCGCTGCCAATTCATTGGCACGTAGCTTCCTCCAACCGAATTTATAGTTCAAAAAAAAAAATAATTAATTAAATATACACTACGTTAATGATTTTCTAATTGAAAATGTTACTATTACTTTTACTCTAGGGGGAACCAAAAGAATTTTTCAAAAAGCGCATTGACTTTTACTTAGAATACGATTAACAAAATGACTTATGGAAATTACATATTGCTTTTTTTGTGGTGACAAGTCATATTATTTTCATCAAAAAATTTAAACCTCAATATTTTAAATACCATAGAGTCTTCATAACCTCATATAACTATGGATATTCTCAAAACAGTCTGAGCTTTAGTAAGCGAGTTATAAGGTTTAACAAAGATAATAATTTTTAGTTATATAGGGTATACAGTGTGAGAGACAAAGAATTTGAATCTTAATATCTTTTAAACTAATTAGTTTCATCAGCTGCAAAAAGAACATAGCCGAGATAATCAAAAGATCAATCTTTTATCAATATTTCAACTTAATTAAAGGCTTTTTACTCCCGTAACCATACGACATAGAAAACTTTTTTTTTAGTTTTCGATTGTTAGCTCAAAAACTAATTAATAAAATGCCTTAAAATTTTGATAACAAGTAGATGTTATTGTATTTTATAGTCTTGAATTTTTCAAAACATTTGACAATTTAGTTTCTAAGATATGAATTTTTTTAAAAAATCACATTTTTTATCATAACAATTAAACGGAACAGTCCATCTGGAAAATCTTTAGGGAAAAAGTAAGCAATTTTATGCTTTTTCAGGAACACTATTGCTGAATTTATTGTATACATTATATCATTTAAATAAAGCAAATATATTTTTTCAAGAACCGAAAAATGGACTTAGAATGGCCATAAAATGGTCAAAATCATGAAAATATTTTTTTCCAAAAATCAAAATTAGAAAACATACAGGCATGTCAAAATTTATTAAGATCGGTTGCGTCGTTCCAAAATTATGACGGTATACATATATACACACACAGCCATCCGCAGAAACATTTTCTAAAATCGCATGATTCGAACTCTAATCACCTCCAAATGCGTTTCGTCGAAATTTTAGCGTAACTGAAAATTTTACTGATACAAAGCTTCTTCTTAGGAGGCAGCAAATGAAACAAAAAATGGTTAAAAAGCCCGCTTAGCCCTTAGTTCACACCATAATTTTTGTAACGCACGAACTTATTTTCGCATTTTTTCGCATGTGCGTATTAAGCAAATTATTATAAATTTAATAAATTAATAATATAAATACATCAAAACCAAGATTATTTAAAAAGCGGGAAAAAAGTACATTACGATACTAGTGGAATGAGTCGTCCTTTACGGCACGGCGTATAGAAGCGCCTGCGAGCAGCAAGTGAACTTAACGACGTTATAATTATATTTCATTGTACAACCAATCAATTTAATGAAAAAATAAAAAGGGATACTGCACGGTGATCAGGTTACGCCACTCTCAAAATCGGGATTAACACTCGGTAGTAAAAGTTGTAGTCTAACAATCAAAAATCGTATGATACTGTTACGTCCGATACTCGGTGCACAATATAAAAATCTCCGTTTTGAGTCAGCTTCCGCTGAACTCGGGATGGAGTCGTTCCTTATTTTATTTTAAAAATTCTAGAGAGTTTTAAACAAATATCCCTTCCTAGATCCTATATATACGTATGGACTGTTCACAGATAAAACCAGTGGATTGTATAGTTGTTTTGTATGCATGTAGAAATGACACATTTATTGCAACAGCAGTTCAAAATTACTTTTTGCTCAAAAAGTGCTTAAAGTTTTTTTTCATAAAATACACTATTGGTTTTTGCTGTATAACTCATGGAAACAGCTTAAATAAGGCAAAATAAATGTGAAATGTTAAAGCCGTACTCAAAATCGAGATTGGCACTCGGTAGTCAAACTTAAAATCTAACAATCAGAAATCAAATATTCCCGTTTTGACCTGGCATCCGGTATTGAGTATCTTCGTATGATACTCAAATTGAACGTTCACGATATCCTAGATGTGTTGACAAACCACTTATGACATAATCATTGATTTTATCATTTTTAATCCAACTGAGCAAATGAAAAAAAAAAAATTCGAAACATCATCAAACATTAAAAGCAAATAAAACGCTAAAGTCGTCCATTCGGGAGTTGCCTGGCGCCCACGTTCTGGCACTCGACTATTCCCCCACTATCGTTGTAATATTTTCACCGGTTTAGCGCTTCTGAATGCACTTTTATTAATACAGATTTATATACATATGGGCTGTTCACAGATAAAAATAAGTGGATTATTTGGTTGTTTTATATGCATACAGTAATGAATCCTTTATTTTTACCTGCAAAAGAGCTTGAAAATTATTATTGCACAAAAAATGCAAAAAGTTTTCTTTCATGAATTACATAATTGGTTTCTGCCGTATAACACGAAGATTTGGCACCAGGTGTTTCCCCCATTTTCGTCCTAATATTCTCGCCGGTTTAGCGCTCCTATGTGATTTTCTACACTACTTTTAGGCATGAAAAAAGGCCCATTTCATACGCGTATTGAGAAAAATTTATTAAATTGAAGCTGAGATATAAGCGATGCAGTTTTCAATCATGCAAGTATACAAGGTAGGAAGCAAAATTTTGAAGCTTAATATCTTTGAAACTAACTGGTATCATAAACAATCCAAAGAAAGGGATCAAGATGCTTTATAATACTAACTAAATCCAAAATTTTGTATTGATTATTGCCTTTTTACTCCAGTTATCGCGTCACGTAGAATAACGACTTTTTTCAGTTGTTGATGTTTTTCTCAGGATCTGTCCCATGAAATGACTTAAAATTAAAGTGAAGTATAGTCCTAATAACTTTCAATAATCATGATTTTTTTTAGAAAAATTCAAAATTTAGTTTTCGAGTTAAAACAATTTAAAAAATTTGCGCTTTATGGTGTATAATAAAAAAACGACGAACGATAATATAAATTTTCCGCAGTAAAAGGATAGGTAATTTTATTCGCTTTCAGGTACATATATTAAGCAATTTACTATCATCCACTTTTCCAATAACTGTATTAGAAAAAACTGAAATCTCGAAACTAAAAAATCGATATAAAAAAAATGGGTCCAGAAGATGTGAAAACGGACTATTATCCCGCTATGTACTATTAAAAACAAAGAAAATGAGACTTAGTGGATTAAAATCCACTGAGTAGAAGCTGAGCTAGAGGCGATCAGACGAACATACACACACACACACACACACATCCATACGGACATTTTCTAAAAACACTATTTTTCGTCTTAAAATGCCTCAAAACATATTTCCTACATGTTTTTACACAAACTCCAAAAATTACTATTACAAGCCTTCCTTAGGAAGGAAGCAAAATTAAAAAAAAGAAAAAAATTCTAGATAGCACTCTAACCTAAAAATCAAAACTTTAATTTTATTATATTCCGCTCTTGTGGTATAAAATATGTTTCGATAGTGTGAAAGGGGTTTTTACCAAATGTGACTTTTCTCACTCGCTTCGCTCGTGCGAAAAACGTTACATGAGTTAAATAATCACCTTCCACACCCATATCCAAATATACTAAACCCATGAAATTCTACAAGCAATTATGTACATTATAAAAGTTATTTTATTGCAAAATTATAAAACAAATAACTATATAAAATTACTTAGTCAATTAATATTCAAATTCAACATACTTAATTGAAAATTTGACGTCATTTAATGACGTCATTTTTTCAACAGGGTACAGATATGGTTTGAATTCCCCTTACCGAAAAATGTTGCATGCATAGTTGCCATTTTGATACTAACCTATAAATGTCAAAGGGATTAGAAGGAGTTTTTTTAATTTTGGGTGCTCTTTGAGGCTATTTACAGATTAGCTATTTATAAATTATTTACAGATTTAGAAATTATTTACTTCGCCCTTTAATTCTCATCAATCTAAACACATATTTTGTGTGTTTTGAGGGTTTATCGTAGCTTAGTATAGGTCTGTAACTTAAGTAAATTCGCTATTACACAGTGTAATAAAGAGCTATTTAAGTCACAGATAAGCGTGAACTAACAATAAGTGTGGGTTTGGCCACGTAGTGCTATAAAATTATTATAAGCACACTCATTTAGTATTAGCTTCAATTTTCAAAAAATAGTTATAAACATTTTCAATATTTGTTTCTTTTTTACCAAACTTTAGTGTTTAGAATAATATTTACCGTTCTACTTTAAAATTCTGTAAAGTAACAAGCAAACATAGTATAGAGATGCTTTAATATCGATAACTGTGTTTTCAGGGTACTGGAAACTGTATACCGTCATAATTCCGAAACTACCCGACTGATTGTAATGAAATTTGACATGTATATATGTTTTATGATTCTAAATTCGGGAATTTTTTTTTAAGACTGACCATTTTATGGCCATTTTTGGACTTTTGAAAAAATATTTTTATTTTGTATTTAATGATATGATCTATACAATTGCAAGAAAAATTAGGCAATTTAATGCTCATACAGAAACAATATTGTTGAATTTATTGTATAGATCTTCCAGATTGACCGTTCCGTTCAATGTTTTTATGATTAAAAAGGATTTCTTTAAAAAAAAATAATATCTCCAAAACTAAAGTGTCAAACGTTTTGAAAAAATTTTTTTGACCAATTTTTGAACTAAAAATCGAAGACTAAAAAAATGGGCTTTCTGTGTCGTACATTTACGGGAGTAAAAAGGCTTTAATTAGGTTGAAATTTTAAGAAAAGAAAGATTTTTCGATTGCCTCGGCTAAGTTCTTTTCGTTCTTAAAATACAAATTTTTTTCTCTCACCTTTTTTACCCTGTATAACTGAAAATTTTTTTTTTGTTAAACCTTATAACTCGCTAACTAAAGCTTAGAATGTTTTGACAAAATTCATGATTTTATGAGATTATGAGGTCTATTTGTTATATAAAATGCAATTCATTTCATTAATAGAGATGAGAATTTTATTTATTGGAACCATAAATATAATTGGAGGAAGCTACCCCTACTGAAAAAATCACGTGATTATCACGTGATTATTACGTGATTATCATGCTATAATCACGTGAAGTTATCCACAAAATTATCACGCGATTATCACGTGATAATCACATGATTATCGCGTGATTAATAATACAATTCTGAAATGTTATTATAAATACTATCATCGGTATCTATTAATTAACGAAATGGACTATTCACAATAAATAAAGGGTAACATTAAAAATAATTCCCCTACCAATATTTAAACCCCGAACCTTGGCGTGATACTCGAATGCGCTACTTATTGAGACGTTTGCTCTCCTCGAAAGTTTATGTTTAAAAGTAATTCATATACGTAGATTTTCATTTTTATTATCATTCTTTCTCGTTTTTGGAATAGAGATAAATAATGAAAAATATTTTTATTATTATTAAAAAAGTAATTGGTTATAATTCCATTAATTAATTTCATGACAGGATTTGTTGTAATTTTCAAACTTATCAATATAAGCAATTATGATTTTAATAACAGTAAATTTAATATTTATCATTTATTTCTTTTTCAAAAAGAAAATTTATTTGTACAAAACAGGATGATAATAAAAATGAAAATTTACGAAAATTTACGTATATGGATTGCTTTTATGCATAAACCTTTAAAGAGAACAAATGTCTCAGTTAGTAGCGCATTGGATTATCACGATAAGGTTCTGAGTTCAAATCTTGGTCATAGAATTTTTTTTTCTTCATTAATATTACTTCTTATTTAGTGTAAATGGTTAATTTTGTTAAATAATAGATAACGGGTTTTAAAATGTTTAATAACATTTCAAAATTTTATAATTAATCACCTAAAAATCATATGATAATCACATGATAATCGGTCAAGATTGATTAATCATAAAATGTATTCGATACATTTTATGATTAATCAATCTTGACCGATGAAAAATAGTCAATTTTTATAGAATAACATTAAATACTTGAAGTTTAAATAATGCGCATTTTACGAAGTTATACGGCATTTATATCTTGCTATCGGTATTTGAGCAGATAAATAATTAAAAAATCAATCATTTCAGAAGTAAAGTTCACCCTAAGCATTAAAAAATAAGGTATAATCATAAAATTATTATTTACAGATGATACAAAAATCCTTAAAGGACAGAGCTAGCAACTTAAATTGTAATTTACCAAAGGTTTATGACATGGCATGTTTAAATAACAAACTGACATTGAGCCCTCAAATATCTTTGATTGATGTTTTAAAACCTGCAGGTAAGAAATTTTCTTTTTTTTAGAATAAGTTTTCAAATAATAAAATTTTAATATTTAGTACTATTTATAAAAATATTGCCGTATGTTTCATTAAATTTATTGAATTTCAATTACAAAAACTAATTTATACACACTATCTACGTACACACGTAGAGCTCTCTCATTCGGTTTTTTAGAAATTAATCTGTTGAATAAAATTATTTACTTTATTTATTTCTTTGTATTAAATATGTTATTAATGATTTGACACCGTACAAACTCTACACAAAAATAACCCTACATGCTACACAAAATAATTCTACACAGGAAATAACTGCACGGAAAAATTCTACGCAGATATTTACTGCACGGAAATTCCCTACACACATTTTCGTTAATTTTATTATACCGCAAAACTCTACACAATCATATAAGCTATTGTTATACATTGTTGACAACAATACGATTGTGTAGAGTTTTACGGTGTAGTAAAATTACCGAAAATGTGTGTAGGGAATTTCCGTGCAGTTATTTCCCGTGTAGAATTATTTTGGGTAGCGTGGAGGGTTATTTTTGTGTAGAGCTTGTACGGTGTCAATGATTTAACATTTACAGTTTTAATTATAGCTTTATTTAGTATTTGACCTAAAAAAATCAAATTACTAATTTAATTATAATTAATATAATATTTCTAATAACATATTATTCAGGTATTGACAATGGATGCTTGAATTGTTAGTCATTTCCTTACTTATACCACCCTCGTAAAAATTGCCACCAACCGTTCGCCATCGCTTTGCCAATTCTTCAAGGTTTGGCCAACAATTTCAGTATTAGTCGGCTAAAAGTCCCGTTATTTTTCTTACGGTTTTTTAGTGGCGGTTGACCGACCGCTGGTAAAATTTAAAAACTTAAAAAACACAAAATAAACTTCATTTACAGCCGAAATAGCACATTTACAATTTTATAACTATAATAAACATTAATAGACAATCACTAGATGAATAAATAATGCACTCTATACCGCGAAATCTGTTAATGAATAAGCGTATGTTAGGTTGGATTTCGGGGTTGTGAGAGCACATGGCTCGAGCGCCTCGAGCGCAGCAAGCATGCGCCATACCGGCTGCAGACACAAACTTATGCAAGACTCGTATCTGTATAGATACTAGCGGTCTATGTTTCACCAATATAATTGGAGAAGCTTTGGCGGACTGAGCAGAAATATGGTAAACATTTTTACCAGGGCATTGTTTGCGGAAAATTTTAATCATAAACTTGATTATAAATTCTCCTTATATTGCCGGATCCTTTCACAATGACCAGCACAATTCATAAAAGGCCTATTTTCATTTACCATCTTTAGATCACCAGAGCAGAATAAATTGTTCTAGGTCCCGACAAACAAAGTATTGCATAGTTAGAATCCCAAGTGCATAGAGGCCTGCATTTATATTATTTACGGTTACAGAAATAAAGATTTATAAGAGGCCTTTTTTGAATTGTACCAGTCTTCAGGGGAAGTGATAAAATACAACCTAATTTTACTGTACAATAAAGCTAATTAAATAGACTAAAATTAATTAAATATATAACAACATTCCCTTGTAAAAATAACTTATTAAATCCAATTCTAAAGGTAATAGTTTTTTATTGCCGCTCAAGGGTTTTGAGCATGAAAAAGGTCAGGCAGATAGGCCTGAAGTCCTTAGCGGTATTGTAGTTTTCCTTCCCCGCTTTCGGTATGAAGACTGCCTTTGCTGTCCTCCAGCATTTCGGCATGTATCCGGCTACAATACTGGCTCTTGCGAGTCTTGTCAAGGCTTTGATGCATACGTCTATTCCTTCTTTGAGCAGGATCAGGAGAATTCCATCCTCTCCCGGAGGAATCAAAGGAGCTGATAGCCCACTTTAATTTTGCCGGTGAGACAATCAGATTGACGAGTTCCCTACAGCAGCTAATGCGGCGAGGTCCCTCGCCCCTGGTTTTCGCCTGGTCATCCGTTGCCTCGGATACCTCCCCTGCTTTCACGAAACCAGGAAAGTTCGACTCCATAAGGTGCGCCAGCGTCTCCTCGTCTGATTCCGTATACTTTCCGGTCAGGAGCTTCACTGCTCCCAACCAGACTTCGGAATTGCATGCTAGAATCTTGTTAAGTCTAGCAGCCTCTACTATCGTATAAATTTTCTTTGAGAAACTTACTTTGAGTTTCTCCTCTATGACCCTTCTGTATTCCTCCCAGTCCGTTCGTCTGGGGTTTCTGATCCAGATCTCGTTATGTGCAATCATAAAACAAATTTATGCATGATCGGAGAGTGACAGTTCGTCCGACACTCTCCAGTCCCTAATAAACCTTACTAACTGTCTTGAGCAGATGGTGATGCCGATCACCTCTCTCCTCCTTACATTCATGAAGGTTGTTTCGTTACATCTGTTGGTGATCTCGAGGTTCGTGATAGTGAGATACTAAAGTAGGGTCGTCCCCCAGTCGTTGGTGTTCGAGCTTCCCCACACCAGGTGGTGTGCGTTGGCATCACATTCCACGACCAGAGGGTGTCCCCTTTCCTTGCAATACTTTAATAATATAGTTTGCTCCTCTGTTGGTGCTTCCTTCTCAAATGGGAGATAGGCTGAGGCGATGATAATTCGCTGCTTGGCTTCCCCCCTTGTCTCCCCGATGGCTGTCACCGCCAGGTCGGCTGTGAATAGGTCCAATAATGGTGTTGTCTCCAGACCCTTCGTCACAATGCACGTCCTCGCTCTCTCGCCACCTGGGCCCCTGATGATTTTGCTTGGCTGTCCGAGTCCCCTGATCGATCCTCTGTAACACCAAGGCTCTCGTATTAGTACTATGGCTGCGTGCATGGCTGCCAGCCGGCTGGTTAGAACCGTCGAGGCGTCTTTACTTCAGTGCAAGTTAATCTACGTTACTGGAATGTCTGTAGAAGCCATAACTGACAGCAACAGCTTCCCCAACGGGGATGCCTAACACCAGTAAGGTACCCTATGATTCTTTACCATGTTTCTTCTCGGTGTTAAGTATCCTCCACGCTCCCGTTTTTAGAGTGGGGTTGTACCTCTGCAGCCTCGCCAGTATCGCTACTGCATCCTTTGGTTTTCCA
This sequence comes from Nasonia giraulti, assembly GCA_016647725.1. Classification (NCBI taxonomy): domain Eukaryota; kingdom Metazoa; phylum Arthropoda; class Insecta; order Hymenoptera; family Pteromalidae; genus Nasonia; species Nasonia giraulti. The sequence continues at coordinate 155,791 of QLYP01000276.1, read as the reverse complement.
GGGATCCAGACCACGGCCCTGACTTTCTGCAGAAGCTCGACTTCCCCTACTTTAATTATGGCTCCCTCACAGATATCCAGTTTGGGGATACAGGACTCCACCCAACTTCGGGCATACTGGTCGGTCGCCACTATCACAATGGCCCCTCCCTTGCAGAAGGACTCCTCGAAGTGGGGCAGCGGCAGGTCAGAGGGGATTTCGTCCACCTCCTCCCTCATCGCGTTCCTGAAACGCTTGAACTTTTCGAAGGTTATGAGCGTCTCAGCGTACCCCTCCTCGACGATGACCATCGTCAAGAGGTTGGTCCTTTGCGCTAGAATGAGTGTCTGCTTAGCAGCCTACTGCCATTCCGGGGCCCGGCGGGGTGTCCATCGAGGTCATTGGTCTCTTTTTGCTCTCGACCGGGGTGTTCACGTTCGTCTCTTCTTTAGCCTTTTGAGCATTCCAGGCATTACGTTCACGCTTACCCGGTCGGTGTTTTTTCTGCTACTTGGCAGTTTCGCTAGGTTCCTTGGAACCTCCTGCCGTTGGTTCCCCTGTTGCCAGGTTCACCATTGTAACTTCGTACGTCACCTCCATCTGGTCCAGTGGGTCGGTTTTCCCCCAGTCCGACTTCCCCAGTCTGTGACGATGGGACGATACTGTTCTGCTGTTCGTCTTGTCTTAGTTTTAGTTTTTGCGATTAATCAAACAAATATATAATTTTATTTCAAATACAACTGATTTAATCCTATTAAGACCGACGGAAATTTATAATCAAATCAAATAGGTTTTAATTGATTAAATTGGTTTTAATTTGATAATTTTCGAATAACAAACCCAATTAATCTATTATCTTTTGAATCAGATTTAGTAAGTTATTTTTACCAGGGTTAGCTTTTAGTCAAGTACTGGTGCTACCATTGAAATTATATATTATAAATTGGGTATATGTAACTATTTTTTAGCTAATTTTTTTATTTTCATAGTTTTAGATAAAATTAAATGCAAGATCGCATATCCGATTTCATCTAAGAATTTAACTGAAATCGCGTGTGAAATTTATCAATAAAATAAAAATTCCCAAAAAAATGTATCTTCTCCTTGTAAGTTATAAATTAAAATGTATACGATTAAATCAGCTTTTAGTGGATATGACAGAATTGGCGCTCCACCTAGATAGTACTGGATACAGTTAAGTTCATTAAAGCTTCTTTTTTCAAACAAATTTTGTTGAGGTTTTGGAGATTTTCCTGGTACCAAAAAAGGAAAAACCGCTGCGAATTCTTTGGCACGTAGCTTTCTTCAACTTTATGTATTACTTTAATTCGCTATACACATGAATGAGAAACCGATGACAGCACTACCCGTGGCGCTATCTCGAACTTCATGGTCGATCAAATACATTATACATTACCGTTTATGGTGGAGAAAAAGTAAAATAATACTCGCATATAATAAATAATACGTTAACATTATTTATAATCTTAGACTTGAAACGGTCACGGCTCTTTTATGGTCCGGCGCAGAGCATTTAATTTATATTATTATTAAAGAGCTATGAACATCCACTGACCTGTGTCGCAATTCCGACGACAGGTCAAGAAAAAGAGAGAAAATTGAGTAGAAATTAATGATTTAATTATAGGGCAGGTCCGGGATACCAGGTAGTGGAGAAATATTTCAATAATGATAGACTTTTGTTCTGAATAGAAATAATATGTCTATTATGAAAAATAATTAACCAAAGAATAATGCTTAAATCTGCAATTATTCTTATTGATATACATTATTTACAGTTTTGTCAAGTTTACGATGTGTTTTAAGAGTATAATAATTATTGTAAATTTTATAAGTTTTTAAACGGATATACATAAATTGTTATATCTTATCAAATTTATACTCTACGCTGAACATGCATTAGAGTTTTAAGCTAAAGCGCTGACAATGTTACAAATATATATTTTATAAGTATATTAAAATTTAGAAATATCGCAAGTGTGCAATCTATGCCTTAATTGCAATAGAGTGTTTACTAGTGAGCATAAATTGCTACTACTAGTTTGTGTATGTATGTTCAAGATTCTACGCTTAAGTTGCTGTAGAGTGTGTAGTGACTAGAGCGCTGAAGATGCGACAACTAGTAGCTAGCCATAGGCCGCGCATGGCCTTTTATAGGGAGCTAAGCAAGCGCTGATTGAGCCGCCGAAATTATCTATACATTCACGCATCATATACCGAAGTGCGCGCGACTCGCCGTCGCTACGTCATCGCTCGCTTACTGCTGCTGCTGCTTACAGGTAAGGAGAAGGGGAGCACACACACACACATGTGTCGCTGAGCTTACTGCTGGTTGTTGGTCTGTTACGCAATCTTCGAGTCCACTGCTGGCTTCGTAGTGATAGACAAGAGTAGGGAGACGAATACTTTTTGATTTGTTTTTATTTTTATTTTAATTACATGATGGATCGTGTGTAGGGCATTACAACTTCTTTGACTTAGAAAAGTCGATTAATTTCGTTGTCGTAGTCTTCACTTTTTCGTCCCTTTTAAACTGTTCTATTTTTTTTTTCCGAGGTGCACGAAAAAGCCGAGAAGACCTTGCGATTTACCATTACCACCGTTTGCTCGCTATCTAACATTAAAGTTTTTCCTTTACACGAAGACCCCGTTGTTCCAAATACATGTGAAAGACAGGGAAAGTGTTATATTATTTTAATTTTGAACAGTATGAGTGTATATGTCTCGGTAGAAATCATGTGTGTGCGTGCGTTCGTGCGTATGTGTGTATACGTGTTTTGTGCGTGCGTTCGTCTATGTGTGTGTATGTATGTATGTGTGTGCGTGCGTGTGTGTACATGTATATGTGTATGTATGCGTCTGTGTATTTGTACGTGCGTACGAATACGCGCGTGTATGTAGAATTTGATTGACTTATTCATATTCCTTATTTTATAGGTGCAAAAGCTGCAGGAGCCACTTGAAGAGCCGCAGCTCGATCTACAGTCGGAGCAGAAGCTTGATCTACAGTCAGAGCTGCAGCCCAATCTTAAGTCAGAGCCGCAGCTCGATCTAAAATCGAGGCTGCAGCTGAAGCCGCAGCTCGATGTACAATCAGAGTTGCAGCTGGAGCCGCGGTTGAACCTGCACTCGCAGTCGCAGCTCGATCTACAGTCGGAGCCGCAGCTCAATCTACAATCAGAGTTGCAGCTGGAGCCGCGGTCGAAGCAGGCCCTTGAACAACATCATCAAGTATTACACATTTTCTCTTTATTATTATGTATTTATATATATCTGAGTATTTGGGCTATTACGTTATTATTTTCTCTTTATCATCATGTATTTATATATCTTAGTTATCGATAAGATTAATAATCTTTTTCGTTTTTGTTTTTTGCAGGAACAGCAGTATTCGCCTACAAATACCACCACCATGACTTATTCACCGCAGTTTGTTGAACTAAATAATTATATGAGTATTGATGATGATGAGATACTTCTCTCAACGTTTGATCTCGAATATTTTAATGGAGTATAAAAAATGCCTGTTGGAGTAAGTAAACTTTTTCTTCGCTTTAAACACATTATTTCTTTTAGTGTTGAACAATATTTAAACGTCATGTATTTTTCCAGATTAGTAACGATGAAACCAACGAATATGATGAGATATTGAAATCACTCCCTACACCACCCGCTCCGGAGCCATGCTCATTATCGAAGTCTGAATCTTGTCCAAATCCCTCCGTCCCAATAACACCTTCTTATATAACACCAGCATTATCCTCCCCGATTTTATATAACGCACTAACAAACCCCCGTAAGCCAATATTAAAGTCAATAATCCCAGTAATCATTCCTCTTCCTTTTAATAAAAAACAATTTATATCAAAACCATTAACAAAAAGCTCTTCTATAAATATTCCTTCCTAATAATAAAACAGAATTATTGATAAACGCGCGGCTGCTCACCTATAAGCAGTTCATCCGATTATTCAGACGGTGAAAATGAGGAGAAAGTTTTGACTTCTAAAAAACAAATCCCTGCCCTTATACCTATTCCCATTGTCAGTCCACCTTATGAAATTTCTAAAAAACGTAGCAGAATGTCAACAAACTCATCATCTTCGTCGGCATCAATGTCATCGACATCGCCGAGGTCCTCGTCAAGGTCAAGCTCATCGTCGTCAAGGTCATCATCGTCTTCAACAAAATCATCATCAGAATTCAATCAGATGAAATTTGAAAATTCCTGATTTTTTTTTACGTGGCATTTGGAACTCGAAAGTTCATCGCCTCATCCACGTAAGCCTTCCACGCTGCCCTGTCTTGTGTCAATCCCACCCAAGATGTACCCCTCCGATCGACACTCATCCGTCCTATTTCTACTAGATCCGCTTTTACGTTGTCCTCTCATCTACGTCTAGGTCTACCTAGAGGTCGCGTTAACATCGGCCTGCCCTTCATGACACGCGCTGTCGTACGGTCGTCTCCCATTCTCGCTACGTGCCCTGCCCATCCCAATCTGCGTGATTTTATTATTCTGTTAATATTTGGTGATGCGTACAGATTGTGTAACTCATCATTGTGTAGTCTCCTCCATTCCCCGATTTCCTCATCTTTCTTCGGCCCGTATATTTTTTGCAAGACCTTATTTTCAAATACCATAAAACGGTTGTCCGCATGCTTAGTGAGAGCCCACATATCGCACCCGTACAGAACCACCGGCAGTATTATTGTCCTGTATATTCTTATTTTAACGTTTTTAGACAACAACCTCGACTTAAGTAAATTACTCACGGCGTAGAAGCAAGCATTACCCGAATGGAGTCTCTTATTTATTTCGACATTAATCTCGTTTCTATCATTTATGGTCGTATCCAGATACCTTAATTCGCTAACCTTTTCAAAAGTGAAAATCCCAAGTCTGAGATCTCCCTCCCCTCTGCAGATGCCTAGTTTATCCACAATCATGTACATTGTTTTTGATTCACTCACTTCTAACCCTATATACTCCGCCGCTTTTATGAGGATTTCCGCGTTTCTTGCTACCGTTTTCCTACAATTCCCCAGTATATCCAAATCATCTGCGTAGCCTGGTATCTGCGTTGTTCCATTAAGCGTTGCGCCCAGCTGGCTAACTGGTACTCGGACCTTTCCCGTGCTTCCATTCAGACATATTTGAATCAAACTCGTCAGTTTTTTTGGTACACCGAGAAGTACTAGAATTTGATACATTTTGCTTCGCTTAATAGAATCGTACGCTTTTTTAAAATATATAAATAGTTGGTATATGGTTTCGCAAAATTACCACTTTTTCTCTAACAACTGTCTTATGGTAAACATTTGATCGCTCTTCGATCTGCTGCTTCGAAATCCGGACTGATAATCTCCTACTATATCTTCCGCGAATGGAGTGAGTCTAGCTTGTATTACGTTTGCCAGAACTTTGTAGCACGTTGCTAAAAGTGAGATACCTCTATAGTTGATGCAGTCTGTCTTATCCCCCTTTTTAAAAATTGGTATAATGATAGATTCCTTCCAATTTTTGGCTATTGTTTCATTTTTCCAGATGGCACATAGTTTGTAGATTTTAAAAGTAAGCTCGGCGCCCCCATACTTGACTAACTCGGCTGGTATAGAGTCATTTCCCGCTGCTTTGTTGTTTTTTAGTTTTTTAATCGCGGCCTCTACTTCTTGGTAGCTCGATTCCTCCACGTGGAGTTCGGCAGTGTGAATTTCGTCCCCTGATTCTTCGCTATTTTCGTGCATGTTTAATAATTTATCGAAATAGTTTGTCCACAGCGACAGTAATTCGTTGTCATTTGTTACGAGGTCCCCGTTTTCGTCCTTCATCAATTGCGCTCTACTCCTAAAACCCTTTCTGATGGCGTTAATCCCTCTGTACATTTCGCGGGGGTTATTTTCCTGACTGTTAGTTTCTATTCTCCTAATAAGATCCTTTTGATACTCCCGCTTCTTATTTCTGTAGATCGCGCCCGCTTGTTTCATTACGTTAGAATACTCTTCTACGGTCCTATCGCTTCTATTTTGTAAGCTATCTAATTTAGCCTTTTTGCGCCTTTCAAACCAGAGTTCGCACTCTTTGTCAAACCATGGTTTGCTCTTTGGCTTTTTCTTTTTACCCAGTACTTTGTTCCCGGCCCCCCTTTATCGTTTTTTCAATGTCCCCCCATAAGCTATTCGGTTCGTCATTCCCCTCCGGCGATGTGTTTGGTTCTTCAAGTGCCTGAAACCTGTTATTAATTTCTATCTGGTACCTAATTCGCTCGGTTCTATCTCGTAGCTTTTCAATATCGAAGCTTTCTACCTTGTTTGTTCGATTACTATTTTGATTCGCTACTAATCTAGCTCTTAATTCGGCTACTACTATGAAGTGGTCCGAGTCGCTATCTGCCCCTCTATAAGCCCTTACGACGAGAACGTTAGTATGACGTCTTTTTTCAATGAGAAAATGATCAATCTGGTTCTGTGTGGCCCCGTCCGGCGATGTCCACGTTGCTTTGTATACGTCCTTGTGCTTAAATCACATAGTTTTGATTATAAGATATTTTGCTGCCGCGAAATTTATGACCCTAATACCGTTATCATTGCTGGCTTCGTGCAGGCTTTCCTTCCCTATAGTAGGCCTAAACATTTCCTCCCTACCTATTTTAGCATTGAAATCGCCAAATACTATTATTGTGTCGTAAGACGCGAACTGATGTATGATGCTTTTGCTTACGAGAAATCCGGTGCCTAGAGATACCCCACTCCCGGCCCCATACATGTACGTGAAGTTACCCGATGCTAGTACTCCGCCATCTGGCCACCGCGATTCCTGTATTGCTACCAAATCTAGATTGTACCTATCAGCTTCCTTTATGAGTTCTTTAAACGCGCCTGCTCTGTATAGACTGCGAACATTCCAAGTTCCGACCCTTAAGTCCCTTTTGGTTTGGTTTTGATTTTTTTAAGCCATGATAGTATGTTAAACCCGCGCGCTTTGAATCCTGTTCCGATCGCAGGTGTCCACCGTTCTAGAGGTGATAACCCCCATATCTCTCTAGAACTAAGTATGAGAGCTTTCCGACTATGACGAGGACAGTGTCAACTTGTCGTCAGACACACTACGATTTCATTCTAGCATCCTAACGCCCCCCTGCAAGGCAGCGCGCCTTCGCTGTCATCGTTACCGCGTAAGACCAGGTGACGAATCATTCTACACATCCCCTTTCGGGGCAGTTATCATCGCTCCCGCATCCCCCTCGGCAGCAGGATTTTTGTCCATTTTTGTAATGTGTGATGAAAGAGATAGGTTAAGAGATAAGAGATAATGTGAAGTGTATTTTGTTGTGGTGCTTGCGTATTGTTTCTAGATGAATGCGTTCGACAATGTGGGCTCATCACACCCGCACCTGTTCCTATCGGCTGTCCGCGACTGCTTATTCAATTTATTCGCAGCTAACCTCTTTCTCAGGGGCTGTTTCAGTATCCGTAACCTGAGGACGCGGTGTGTAGTGGTGATAGGCACACCCACCCGTCCGATCTGGACGACAAGGCCCAAGACCCGCTTAGGGTAGCGGCATTGAACAGGGATTAATTTAGATAATGCTTTTAAAAATTGCATGTGCACAAGCGTTATTGCTAATATTGTGCATATTGATATTAGTGCATTTTCAGATGACTCATCTCAGCTTTTTACAAGACGTATAAAGAGCATTTTAAAAAAGTGTGGAAACGCTTTAAAAATAAATACGGTTTTATCGTGTAAATTTAAAAAGTTAAGTGCTGAAGGTGATATAATTGAGGTGAAAAATTTTAGTACATCTAATGCAAAAATTTTCTTATCAACCTCATTAAAACAATGGTTTATTAAGAACGTTAAAATGCCTCTTTTAAAATGCCTCTTTAACATGCGATCAAAGAATTTCAAGATAAGGATTCCGGCTGGACATTAGATTCAATTATCAATATTCAACTAAATATGAACAAGTTAAACGCAATTGCGAGGTGGTAGTACATATATACCATTACCTAAATTTATTAAAGAAAAAAAGCTTGTATAAATGTTAAAAATACAGACAATCAATGTTTTAAGTGGGCAATTTTATCCGCGCTTCATCCAGTTTCTCGCCAAGATCATCCTGGCAGAGTCTAATTAATGACAGTTGTAATTATGTAAGATTTGATGGAGAATTAAATATGAAAGGAATTGAATTTCCAGTATCTTTGAAACAAGTATCTAAATTCGAATAGCAAAATAATGAAATTTCAGTAGATGTTTTTGGTTTAGATGGCCGAGAGATTGTACCACTTCATCTTACGTCTGAAAAGAAAGTAAATCGTATTAATCTCCTTTTGCTTGAAGCTGGAAAAGATATGTACGATAGTGATGATGATAGTATCATGAATTGTAACGATTATAATAACACTGTGACACTGTTTACCTGAACAGCCAGACGCGCAAACTGGTAATGCGCCTCTGGCTGTTCAGGTAAACAGTGTCACAGGGTGAAGTTAAATAAAATCTGCTACGGTAGATAGTTTTGCAATACTTTTTATAACAACTGTACAATTTTACTGATCTCTATCCAAAAAAGAATTGAAAAATCTTGTCAGTGTATGAATTCTAAAAGGTTCTTGACTAGTGAAATTAATTTTCTTTTTTAGATTGAGGTCTCTAAACTTTTACAGTTATTATAAAACCTATTACAAAACTATCTACCGTAGCAGATTTCATTTAACTCTACTCTGAGTCATACTTTACCTGTAAAGACACACCCGCAAACTGGTATGCGCGTCTGGCTATATAGGTAAACAGTGCTACAGGATAGAGTTAAATGATATTTGCATCGACAGATAGTTTTGCAATACTTTTTATAATAACTGTACAATTTTAGAGACCTCTATCCAAAAAAGAATTGAAACAGCATGTCGAACAAATTGAACAGCAACAGCATGACCAGTGAAATTAATTTTCTTTTTTAGTTTGAGGTCTCTAAAATTGTATAGTTACTATAAAAAACATTACAAAGCTATTTGTCTCAGCAAACTTGACTTAACAAATTTTGTTCAACACATACCTGCTAGATAGCAATCCAGTTGAGAGTCCTCCAAGATGATGTTATTGGAAAGTGCGATGGATGGTCAGCTTCTTAAATCTGCTCTCCGTTTGTGAACCTGCAACTACAAATATATTGTAAACAAAAACTGTAAATTTATACGATGGGAATCTATGGCAAATAAAAAGGAAATGTTGAGAGTCGTCCAGTTGATGTTGCTGGAGACTGATGAACTGTCAGCTTTTCACTCGCAGCTGATAAGGCTGGGCTTTCCTGTACAGCCGCCTGGACAGCCTCCTTCTAGCCGCAGATGTACGCAGGCGAGGTGGGCGCAATGTACAGCTTTTCCAGGAATTGCCTCTCGACTTATCAACGATTGGGTTCTGAGGAGCAAGTTTGTTTATTACAAATTGGTATTTTTGTTAAAACATAATATTATACTTACTACACTTGACAATTGAACAAACAAGATTGCAATGCAAGATAGATAATTATTGATGATCAATAATTGTCGCTCGAGAAAATTTCTTAGCTCTTCACGCACAAGTCGCTAAAGCAAGAATGAACGACAATTCTCGGTAATTTAAACAGGAGATAAAACATAAGAAAATCGCGCGCATACGGCGCAGACGCGCGCATGCGGCGCATGTCCAGCGGCGCGAATTTTGAATCTCTTAAATTCAAAATGATAATAAAAAACTTTTGGAAAAATTCTAATATTAAATATTATAACCTAGTGGATATAAAAATGTCTTAGAATGTAGAAATACATGTATTACCAGCTAACTAATAACCTCTGCTTATTTCTATAAAAAATATTACTTTATTGTACATATTGCGAGTAAGATTGTTTTATAGATAATAGCAGACACAATGCAGTTAACTTGTGACTGCAATATTCATACATTCTAGTAGAATGGATATACGAAAGTATAGCAGCTGGTTACTCGTTACCTATCAATAATTTTCAAATAATACTTATCGAGTAAAAGTTTTGACATACACTGCTTCTTCATCTCGTTCAAATCATAAGTGGCCTTCTATGCTGTTGCTACCCTCGATGATAACTTCTGCTTTTCCAGTGACTACATGAAGGTGGTCCAACGTAGTTTAATTGATTTCCCTCTAGAAAACACAATTTCAAATATATCAGCTGTGTAACAAAATCTAACGAAACTATTTTCATGTCCACAAAATTATCGCACTTTGTCTTTTTACACTATTAACTCTTTCGAATATTTCATGTAAAAGCTAAATACGATAACTTTCTGAATATCTACATCAATTACAATATAGAAATGTCGCAGCATAAATTAAAAGTTACTTATCTAATTGAGGCTGCTGGTCGTCGTTTGAATGTTCATCAAACTTGTTCATCTTCTTCATCTTCAGCTGAGAAGTGATAATGAGTGTCAGTATAAATGACGACATTGATTTTCTTCTTCTTTTTGTTTCTCAAACTATGTAAAATCAGCATCCTAAGTAAGGGGGACGCAATGGCACTCATGTAAAACTCTACATTACTTAGACAATGTAGAAAAATCGATAACCAAAGAGGAAGTTTTCATATGATTGCAGGAATGTAAGCCAACATTTTCTTGAAGACCAAGATATTTGTCTGCTGCACCATACATTTTATTTTTTTCCAAAAAGCTGCTTCCTATGGTCAACCTCTTCCCACCGCATGTTCATGGCTTTGTTGGCCGATGTTCAGTTACTGCTACAACTTTGTACTGACCCTGCTAAATAAACAAATTACTTGAAGTAAACAATTTTATAGAATAATTCAAATGCAATGTCCTAACAATCAATCTCTGTTTTAATTTTGATTAAATATGACTGAGATTGATTGTGAGGTTAGGTCAAAGTATACATACTCATGGTTATGTTTTTGAAGACTCCGAACTGCACAAAACTCATGAGAACTACTGCACTAGAGTTAATAACTGCACTACACACATAGTTTTCGTTTTATAACTCTTGTAAATATGTTTATTTAAACTTCTACTGCTGCTCCAATTTGTACTACTGCGCGGTGCTAGAGTAAACGTAGACTGCTGCAGAAGACACATCTCCAAATATGATGGCGTCTGCTTTGCATCCTTGCTCCGAAACGGGATATTGTATTAAAAAAATTACTTAATTTCTGAACAACAAAATGCATTGCAACATCATCGCTGTTTTTGATAAGTTGCATTGCAAACAAACAGCGCAGTGTACTGAAAAATTGCAGGCAAATTGTCACTTCAACATGTCCCGCAATTTGTCGGCACGCGTGCTGACAATTTGCCTGCTTACAGTGCGCCTGACAAAAGCTGACCGCAAAATGACGGCAATATGACGGCAAACGCGCCGAGCAACGGTTGCGCTGATATTGCTCAGCATGCGTATGTTTTCTGGGTACATACATATACACATATACATACATTTTTGAAGACTAATACATGAATAATAAATATTGATATAATATTTATGATTAGGAACACAAAAGATTCTATAGAAATATTAGGATGTACTGATTTACGCCAACAGTGGGGTCAGATGAAAGAAATCACTGTTTCATTGCGAGCATGGAGGCAGGGATGTTAAGCCAATCGGCATGGGTATTCTATACGTATTCTACAAGTATAGAATACGTATACTCACGGTATACTCTGCGATCCCGCGCGAATACTATCTAACCTCAAGTAACCTTGCATTACTGCAGATTGAATCAAATAGTTCCTGTAATTTTTTAGCATTATATTGTTGGGAAATGATGTTCAACAATAAATAATTTACATTTTTCAGTAAAATGGGCAAAAGAAAACTGCATAAGGCTTGGGTTGGTTTTATCCCAATCAAAAATGCAAATGGATTAATCGAGAAAGCTCAATGTGCAAAATGCAAACACATATATACCAAAAGAGATAAAAAATTTCTTGCTGATCATACGTAAGTATTTTCTTTTATTCATTTAACTTTTTTTATTTAGATTTATTATATCATGCCTTATGCTCAGTGCGTTAAAAATAACTATATTTTTATCTTTCTTTCCATTATTATTGAAAAGAATCATTCTGTTTTTTTACAGTAAGATATGCTCAAGCGAACTGTACTTGTAAGTTTTATGATCATGTTTATAAAGTATTTGACAAATAATGTTTTCTTGACTAGAAAAATATTCAAAAAATATCGTAAACTTGGTACTCTATTTATTTATGTAATTCTATGTATCTATGATATGTTATTGAATGATATGTAAATATTTTTATTATATGTTTAGAACCATGACGTGGATGCTGATATTTCCATGAACTCATCTCAGTCGTCCATTGATGATACTACGAAAATAATTGCTAACAATGACGAAAGAAATGTTTTGCTTCTAAAATTTCTATTAGCAAATGAAATTGATTTTGACAAAGTACACAGTAAAAACTTGTTTCGCGCATTTGATTGTGATTATTAGCTACCGTCTAAAGATGATTTAGTGAATAAAATAAAAAAATTAGCTGAAAGTCAAAGACTTGATTTTAATCATTCACAAAATTGACTAGATGTTGTGTGTATGAAAATCAAAGAATTAAACGGAGAGGTCTTTGCCGTTAGTTTTATTTTGACTCATGATATAAAATGTATTTTTGTAGATTCTATGGTGTCAGTGAATGACCATGAAATTACAAATAAACTAGAAAAATTCTGTGATGAGATAGTCAAGCAAGTTTATGAAACATACAATAGGCACACAAAATTTGTTATGTACGATGGAGAATATCCTCTTGCTGATGTATCTGGAATAAATGACACTGAGTATTTTAGACTGCGTTGCTTATCAGTTTTGATTTACCAGTTAAGAAAAGTACAATTTCATGTTGACTGTCCAGAAGCGATTCAAACTACATTGAAATATTATAAAGTCATTGATGAGTTAGAAAAAAAATGCGCTCTGCTAAATATTCTTTAGATAATGCTATAGAAGACATTTTTCAATTAATTATTCAGAATAATACAATAGTAAACGTATTAGTTGAAGACACCATATCTAAATTTATTAGTGGGATAGGGTTAGCTGCTAATTTTTTAAATTATAAACTTAATGGTCATCTGTTCGAGAGCTCCTCTGCTTTTTCAGAGCTCATGTCTCGATTTCTTGAAGCAGCCTTACCTAACGATGCTTTTGATGCTTTTGCAAAGTATAAGAACAAATCTAATGAATTTCGACATCTATTTCAATCAAATCATGATAAAATCAGATTTTGGTTAATTGTAAAAATGTATTACAATTCTTTAAGTGATTTTGCAATAAAATTACTTACCATCCCTGCGATCATGCCACCGATAAATATGAAGAAAATGATACACATGCGATCAAAATTGTTCGACGAAGATAACAAATGAGCAAAAACTTTATTGTTTTCTATAATTCTTGAGGAATCATAAGCAGTTAAGAAAGATTATATAAATTTATCGATATTTTGAGGTAATGTGATTTTCTTATGAGACTGCTGTACCTTAATGTATTCATTAGAATGTAATTCTAGATCAATCAAATGAAAAGAAACCAAAAATTTAAAATAAGCTAATACTTTAAGTTGTATATTAAAGTGTTTATAAATATTCTATTATGTACGAACATATTTCGATACAATTGTTTCCATGTTTTACATATTACTAAATTTATTAGGATTACTTAAACAAAAAAATGATTAAAGTTTGATGATACATAACAATGTACATACTGTATGTATATCTAAATATAAATTTTATACAGTATTCGTAGTTACCTTAATTATAATTTAGATTGTATTGTCGTACAATATTTATAATACTCTAATAATGTTTATGTTAAACATAGCCTAAAAACTGGCATTTACGAAACTCAATGTATTCCTGGCGTATAAAAACAGTCATTTTTTGATAAGCATTAAAAAGTTCCTTTTATTTTACGTTTAATTTATGTTTGATATATAAAAAGTTTGAATATTCAAATATAATGTTAATACTAGCTATATTTAAACACAGATGTAATAATTTTTAAAAAGATTGTATTTATTTTCATTATAAAAAGAATTAAAATTCATAACTTGTATTTTATTTCAAATGTATCCTAAATAACCTCAATTTCCCTTGATATTTTTACATTATTTAAGTCTTTCAAAAAAGTACCTTCTTTTCTGGCTAAAAACTGTGCAACTTCCTCCTAGAATAAACTTTTTAATAATAATAATTTGTATTTAAAAATCATGTTTTAAGAAAGTAGCAAAATCCAACATGATTAACGCGCTCTGTTTTATTACTCGCAGTCTGTTAATTCATGTCTAAAAATAATTTAAAATTGTAATAAATAGTTTACAATTCATGATTCATATACACATCAATATATTTAATTTTCATTCTTTCTCAAAAAGATAAAT
>QLYP01000276.1:49815-136354 GCA_016647725.1 Nasonia giraulti | reverse complement strand
CCGCTAAAACTTGGACTAAACTTCAAAAGTACATATTTCTGTGATTTTACGAAAATTTCGGGCATTCGGGTGCCATTTTGGATTGGATAACCATACAAATCAAAGTATCTCATAGTATATTTTTGAAGTACAACTTTCGGGTCCCGCATCCTGATGGGTTAGAAAGTTCTTAAGTACCGAGAACATAGTTTAAAAAATACCTTAAAAATAAAAAACATTAAAAAATCAGCATTTTTTTTTTGTTTATTGTTAAAAACGACCAATTTGCGGTCATTTATTGATAAATTAGACTATGCCATTCGAAAGATTAGATTTTTCTACATAAGAATCTGTATTCCAATAATTTTTCCACACGGGTTTTAATTGAAAGGCACGAGCTTGAAGTTGACGGTAAAATTCCGGCCATTTGAGCGTTAAAGGATTAATTATTATTATATTTTTCCGATTTTACGGCAGACTGCTAGTGTACACCATATACACGAACTCGGCAGTGATTGCTAATGTTGTTAAACGTGTTGTCGCAATATCCTGCTGATTGTTTAACAGTATATTGCAATAAACAACTAACTTGTACCGCTGCTCATAGTACATGAGGATAAACTTTACTATACAAAGTAAGAAGTGGTCGTTTTGTGAAGTGGTAATTACGGTCTAATTTGCATATTCCATTAATTTTACAGCTATAGAAGAGCGTAATAGAGGCGCAAAAACTGACCGAGCAAAATGCCGGCACATTGGCGGCACCCGTGCTGCACTCGGCCGGCCACATGCTGAGCATATGACGGTCAAAAGCCGGGGCACCTGGCAATCTCGCGTGCGGCATGAATGTCGTCGTGTTGCCGTCATTGTGCCGAGCCTTGCGGTCTAGCAGTCTGTCGTAAACTCGGAAAAAATATAATAACAATTAATAACACTTGCAAATAGGGAATTAACGTGATCAGATTTGGCACACTTTGGCACACAATCCATTTCCACTAGGGTTTTCCATTCATTTTACATGCATGGAAAGTGGCCTTTTTCATGCATGTATCATGAAAGAACAGTATATCATGTACAAAGGTTTTAAAGTATACTTTTCTAGACCAAGTGTGAGGATTGCAATACAAGTCTTATGTACAAGGCAACCTAGCACAAGCCAAAGGCAACAAATTTTTAAATTGAAACAAATTTTATCAGCAGGCAAAAAAAAATGTATAAGTTTGCTTTCCTGCAGAAAGGGTATATTTAACATTAACATAATTTTCAGCGCCATCAATGCATTGGCTGATTTAAAAGTTGAGAAGTAAGGTACTGCTATTTTAATCACTTTTCATACAGTTATATCTCTACTCCCGAGAGCCTTCAATACTAATAGTTTTTAATAAGTAAATAAAAGTAAAATAACTTACTTTCGAACAGCTGCAATAGTTTCTTTGTTTTTAAATTTTCGAAAACGATTTGTATAAGTAAGGCTTTTCATAAAGACTTCAGAAAATTCCTGCTCTTCTTCAGCTGATTCATTCTGAGCTTTGCGATGTTCAAGAAGCATGTGAACTTCTGAGATTAATAATGTATCTGCATTTTCGAACTCTGAAAAATATTATTTTTTTTTTAGCGTAAATACACAATAAATTGATTTCCAACTTACAGCATAATATATTTAATATTGTATTTTATAGAACAAATTTTCAAGTAATGAAATGATTTTTATATAAAATAATAAGTTAACAAGATTTTTAATACTGCTTATTATTTATATTTCATGATTGCCTCTTAAAAAAAAACAATTATACTTTAATATTAACCTAGAAAAAAATGTATAATAAGCATTCAATTACTTAATATTAATTTTGGTGAAATTTTATTTAATTATTATTAATATATCCCTCTTTTATAAGAAACTCATGAATCTTTTTAGTTTTGTTAACATCTATTTTCAGTAGGTGTCTTGCTTGAGCTAATTTTACTGAACCACACTTTTTATTTTCATTCATAAGTAAATTTTTAATATCTATATAAATGTCAGGTAAAATTCTGACTATTGAACAAATCTCTCTTTCAGCTGGAGATAGTTTGTTGTAACCTATCATGCCAGGATGTATGTCAAGTGGAGGAGCCGCTTTGCGTCGAGAAATATTAGAAATCAAAAGACTTTCATTTGAGATGTTTGGAACAGTACTGCGCCAACTGCATTCTATATTAGTAATATACTGTTTTTTTTCTTTTTCTATTTCTTGTCTAAGTATAGAAAGTTCTTCAAACATTGAGATACTATAAAAATGTTTTATGCCATTATTTCTATAATTAAAAAGTTGCCTCAAACGACTTTTTAATTGTCCAATTTGGTGTAAGCATTCCATAATTGTATCAAACTCAATTCCACTTACAAGTTGAGTGAATATTCTTAGTCTATATGTAAGAGATCTAGTTACTGTTGCGTTATATCTTTGTAAACATGACAATGTTTTTCTTGAAGAAATTAAACCATGATTCTTTACAACTTTTCTTCTTCGAGCACGCTCTTTTAATCTTATATTATAGGCATTAACTAAAGCCACTTGTAATGTTTGGCCAAGGACATCAACAAAATTATGCGAGAAAAATTCTTTATATTTAAGATTAGCAATTAAAAGTTCAGCATGATTGTCAAAGTTTACTTCAAAATCTGATCTGGCAGAATTATATCCAGCCATAAGTTTAAAATTAAGTGTTCCTGCAGCAAATCTAGGTGGATCATCTACATCTTCAACTTTAAGATTGTAATAAATTGATTTTGGACCAAACAAACTAGTGGCATTATGTTTAAAATCAGGTAACCCTGCTATAAGTTGATTATCAACATAATTATGCAAGTAATGTTTTTTGCATTCATCTGGAGATTTTCCAGGTAACCGACGAGATACATCGACCCAATTACCAAAACCACTTTCTTGCACAAGATCAAGGATATTTATTTCTTCTCTGGCTGTCCAACCTGATCCTTTGAACAGTGGAAAATCATTTTTAATAATCATGTAACTATGATTATTATTGTGACAAGCTTTTTCTTGGCCTTTGGCAAAACATGGAGAACAGATCAGAACATACTCACAGACAGCACAGCGAATGTAAGGTTCAGTCATAGGATTGTTGCATGTAAAGCAAGTTGAGTCTGGAGTAAAAATTTCCTCATTCCTGACTGGCATCTCAAGCATGTTATGATGCTTTTTATTTGATGTCCAGTCTGAAAGTAAGAAAATATTTACTTGACATTTATACCTTTTCACTTTATTGAATTAAAATAACCCCGTGAGGTGATACTACTTATATTTTACCACGATGGAAAAATAAATGTACTTTTGTTGTTTTGGCGTACTGACCTTTCGGAAATTGCAAGTCAGCTGCATCCTCTTCAATAGTATCTAAATTCATATTAGCCATAATTAAATGTCGAAAATCGAATCCGATTTGTTATAATGATACTTATAAATATCAAGACTGCACCGGTGTATAGCGCGTCAATATGGGTGCGTTTGATTTGTTTTGTTTAAAGCGCGTCAGTATGGATGCGTTTGATTTTTTAATTTTTTTTTCTTGTGGGTATTGTCGAAATCATGGAGGAAGAGAGAAGGAGACCGAACTCCTATGGCCCGAACATGGAGGAAGATAGAAGGAGAAGCAACTTAGTACCCAGAAACTGGGACGACTTTTCCTCCAGAGATAGCGAGACCACCGAACCCTCGCTGGTTTCAGCGCCATCTATCGAGAGCCTAACGATTTGAAAATCACGTTATCGACTGCTCGCTAGTTATGCCGTTATGCTTATGAGCAGCAATTATCTCACTATTATGACTGAAGAATAGATTAACAAATAATCATTAATTAATAATAAATAAATTTTAACATGGGAAACACAATGAAGTTTGTTTAATTCCGCTACTTTTCTTCTTGTTTAAAACCCAAATAAATGGGCTACGCAATATACAACAGGTTGTGCGATTAAACGCACAACAAGATGTTTGTACAGCTTATAAACTACAAAGCTTAGATGATCACGATTATTTTCATTGTACAACATCAGATTATGTATTAGCATATATCGCTGGATTTGTCGCTTGAAGAGCAAGTCGATTTGCTGCAATGAAAACTAAAAAAAATGAATCTGTCAGCTGCGAAGAATGTTTGTCATTATTACGTTTTGGTGCAAATGACATTTCTCCAGAATATTATAAACTCATGGAAATGCGAAGTCGTGGTTACTCAATTAAACCATCCGAAAAATTGTTTAAATTAATATCAATTTTGGAACGAGCGACGTTGCAAGTGATGAATATGGGAGAAGTTAGCGCGGATACTATTTTTAAAATTACTGATGCTCTCGAGAACTTGGAAATTTCTCTTCCCTTGCTTGGATGCGAAGAACATCAAATGAGTTTCACTCATAAAATAGTTTCTTTCTTTTTAACCACGTGCATGTATTTTATAACGAATCAAGCAAACAAAAATGACAATATTGAAAAAGAAAAATCAAAAGAGAATCGTAAATTATCTAAGCTAGTCAACGTATCAAATAAACGGAAGGGAGACGAAATTGTGCTTGAAAATCACGATGAGCGAATTAAAGAAAAAAAGCCAAGAAAACGAAATAATAATAATAAAATTACTCATTCCAATACAAGAAAATCAGGAACAAAAAAATTACTGTCAAAAAAGTGACTTGTCAACTGAGTAGTTTTTTTTTAATTGTTAAATAATATTATAATTTATATGTAAGCCCGGAATAGAAATTACAAAACAAAATATATAGTTCTTACTGATGAAACCTACAACCCCTTGTCGTTTTTTCAACAGCCATGCACTTTATAAAATAGCCATCATACACAATCTTTATAATTTGTTTATTTATAATTTACATTCAATTATTTATCAATATTAATTGTTTCTTACATCCCTAGCAATAGCCGCACATGCAAAACTATTATCCCAGCGAATTGCGGCAGTCGGTAACAGAAAAATAGGGAAGCTTATCTGTCTTCCGCCCGTCGGATAACGCTATAACCAGTGAGGTTACGGCTCGATCTCTGGCGAAAACTACGACCCGCTTTTGCTCGCCGCGGCCTATGGAGTTGCTTCTCCTTCTCTCTTCCTCCATGGGCCCGAATCGCCGAAAGTAGCTCCCTTTTTCCGACGAAGATCGCCAGGTCCACTTGGCAGAACCGCCAGACCTAGCGAGTAACAGAGCTCCTGCCGGTGGCTTATGGTACTATATTATCATAATAATATCATATCGACGGCTGATATGAAAGCAAGATTTAATGTAAATTTTTAATTAAACCTATTATAAATGTATGATAATTTTTTATATCAATTTTCATTTCAAAATTTGCATCCTAAAAACAGCTAAAAACTTAAGCTTAAACTACTATATCCACTAAATTAAACTTAAGCCTTTTACTAAACCTTCGAATGGGGGCGATGAACATATGCAACTTTCACTTTTTATCTAGCAGAGATCTCGATGGTCGTGAGGATAAAGGCGTCGTCTGTTAACTTTTTGATTAGAGTTCAAATCCAATGCTCGATTTTTAAAAAAATTTTTTTTTATTTGCTTTGCTTGTAAATGTTTATTTTAATACTAAATTAATCTTATTTTCGAAAAAGAAATTAAGTTTATAATAATTTGTTAAAATAATATTTTATAGATTTACGTAAACAGAGTAGGTTACAAGCTATTTTACCCGTTATTTTAACAAACTGTTATACATTTAATTTCTTTTTTGAAAATAAGATTAATTTAATATTGAAATGAACATTTACAAGCAAAGCAAATAAAAAAAAAATCGAGCATTGGATTTGAACTCTAGTTAAAAAGTCAATAAAAAGGGAAAATTGCATATGATCATTGCCCCCATTCGGAGGTTTAGTAAAGGGCTTAAGTTTAATTTATTGGATATAGTAGTTTAAGCTTAAGTTTTTAACTGTTTTATTGCATATAAAAAATTATCATACATTTAATAATAAAAGGTTAAATTAAAAATTTATACATTAATCTTGCTCTCATATCAGCCGTCGATATTATTTTGCAATTCACTATAGTACCATAAGCCACCGACAGGAGCTCAGTTACTCGCTAGGTCTGGCGGTTCTGCCAAGCGGACTTGGCGATCTTCGTCGGAAAAAGCATGATGTAAAGAAAACAAGGTGTGCTACAGCGCATCCCGATTATCGACCAATCATATTTTCATCCCAATTTCGGCCATATTGGATTTTCAACCAATCAGATTAATGCGCAATTATTTGAAAGAAATTACACATAATATGAAATATCTTATTTAAAAAAAACAAAAAAATTTTAAATATTAGAAACTAAAAACGAGAAATACACTAGATAAGTACTTTATAGAAGAAAAATATTTGTTTAGTAGGGAAAATTGCTTGACAGTGTAATATTAAATAATTTTCATATCATAGTACACAAATATAAAATAATGAACAAATAAAAAACAACAAGATTACCAAAAAATAATTTATTTCATCAACAATGATAATAATCTAAGCAATAAATAATAACATATCATGTTATTTTTAAACAACACCATGAAACATCTCGTGAAACATGGTTTTATGAATAAAATTTAATTGCTTTTGCTGATCTTTCTGCAATCCTAATCAACGGTTGGTTCACCTTCACCATTAGTTTTCATGACAGACAATACTGATTGTAGGATTCCTGGACATCATATCTATACTGGAAGCTCGCTTTCTGAGAGTAGATAAAGCAGGTAAGGGAAAATTTTTTTTCCTTAAATACCTGTAACCTTTTGGCGAGACACTTCTTAGGGCTATTGCTGAGGAAATATCAGCAATGCTCCATTTCACACGTTTCTGCGTCGGATGCAATAGCTTTTTTATTTGTCCCATTGTAAAAACAGGAGTGAGAATCTCGTATATTTTTTTCTTTACAGCTTGTTGTTCAGCTTTTTGTTGTAAACGTAATTTCTTGTTTAGTTTATTTATTTCTTTTTTCATTGTTTTATTTTCCATATCTAAGGCAGTGCATCTATTTTCTAACTCTTCATTTTGAATTTTCAAATCATTGTTTTGTGTTTTTAAAAAATTGTTCACTAATTTTAATCCATTATTGCCTGCTTGAAGGTTTGTATTTTCTTCTTGTAAGCGTGTCACTTCACAATTATGTGTTTGCCTGAAAGATTATAATTTATTATTAAATTATTAATTAATACATCTAAATTATCAACATCATATAAAATATCAATACGTATTCCATATTTTACAACGCACTCATTTTAACAATAAATGTGTCGTAAATTGTTATTTTGTAAATACATGCTATGAATATTAAAATATAATGCAGTAATTTGAACTCACTCATGCGATTGTAACTCCGTCAAGCACTGGTCCTCTAGTGCTGGTTCTTCTGAAGTAAAGCTTACAATACTGTCAGTTTGTTTTTCAAAATTATCTTGAACAGCACAGCTACAATAAATAAAATATTTTTACATGACGTGTACGTTAAAAAGATATTTCAATTATTTATTTTTATTTTTATATTGTACAACATATACAATTAATTAAAAATAAGTACACCAAAGAACTTACCCAACATTTTCTTTGTCATTCACAGGGTTGGCTAGTGTAAAACTTTTCGAATTATTTGTTGACTTCTTCAACAGAGGTTCATTGATACAGTCTTGCAGTACTTTTCGTTTTCTTCCACATCTAAGATATTTTTGTAAGAAACTATAATTTAGCTGTATTGCACATATCGTCAATTTAATACAATAAAACTAATATGCATGATTTTACCTTGCACTGTCATCGTTGTGTAAATTTAGAGTTGGAATAGCAGTTTTGGACAGTCGAACAGTGTTTGTATCTCCTGGTACTATTAAATGGTTTGGCTTTCGCTCAAAACAATCTTCAGCAAAGTGAATGGAACAGATACGAGCTATTTGAAATATTGACTATATTAATATATTGTTTATAAAAATATTTTCTATAAATCACTATGGGATTAACAAACAAATAATTTATGTTACCATTTTTGAGGTTAATTTTTTCATTTTTGCAAGCTTTTATCCAAATCTCAGCAATTCTCGCATCTGCAGGAAATCTGTAAAATTTTATTCCTTTCTTCGTCGTGTTTCCATTCCAATTTCGACAAGATTTTATAGAACAGGATGGCATTTTTTTGAATTCTTGACACAAAATTTCAATCTTCTGCTAAACACCAACACGTAAACATTACGCCGCCATATTGCAATATGGCCGAAAAGTGGGATGCGCAGAGCGAGTCAAAAACGTGTCTGCCTAGGGAGCACACCTTGTTTTCTTTACATCATGGGAAAAAGGGAGCCATTTGAAAAGTAGGTAGTTTGGTCTCCTTATCTCTTCCTCCATGGTCGAAATGCACTATTAGGAATGTTAACATCATGGAGGAAGAGAGAAGAAGAACAAACTCTGTGCTATGAAAATGTCCCACTTTCCCCGGTCAAGATCGCCAGGTGCGCCGAGCGGATTGCCGAGACCTAGCGAGTAACAGCTCCCTCTGTTGGCGAAAAATCCTATAGCTCTGAATGATTTCAGGAATCAAGTTCAAGACCACCTCGGATTTTTTTGTTTTCAATGAAAAACGTTGTATAATGATTCATTAATAATAAATATTATTAATAAATCATTATGCAATCAATTATATTTAACAATTTCAGCAAACTAAAAGAGAGAAAGAGAGAGCGTGTCAGGAAATACGCTATCTCTCTGTAGTCGTATACGATAAAAGGGATACTTTTATACTTGGACAAGATTAAACTTAAAACTTAAGCTTAAACTTAAACTTAAACACAACTCAAACCCCGAAAGGGGGGCGATGATCATATGCTGCTTTCAATTTTAGATTCAATACGTGATCGTTAAGGCGTAGGTCCAGTGATTTTTTGATCAGGGTTCAAGCCCGATGGCAATTTTTTTTTTCAACGTATTTATAGGTAAATGTCATTTCTCCCTTTTGTATCTATAAATAATGATATAGCAATAACTGTAAAAAAATATAGAAATTAAGCGGTTTTATAAATAATTAATTTGTAGCAGTATAAATAACAATTATTTTGTATTAACTTTAAGAATAAGTAAATAACATTACATTACTCTTCTTTGCAACTGTTATATTTATAATAATTATTGAAATTTACGGTAAGTATTATATTATATTATTTGTCAACAATTACAAACTTAAATCTGCAGAATAACTAACTAATTATTTATAAAACCACTTCTATGTAATTTAATACGCTACCAATTGTTATTACTACAACATTATTTAGAAAGATAAAAGAGAAATGCCATTTACCTATAAATACGTTGAAAAAAAAAATTTGACATCGGGCTTGAACCCTGATCAAATAATCACTGGACCTACGCCTTAACGATCACAGCTGTCAATCACATATTAAATCTAAAATTGAAAGCAGCATATGATCATCGCCCCTTTGTCGGGGTTTGAGTTGTGTTTAAGTTTAAGTTTAAGCTTAAGTTTTAAGTTTAATCTTGTCCAAGTATAAAAGTATTCCTTTTATCGTATACGACTACAGAGAGATAGCGTATTTCCCGACACGCTCTCTCTCTTTCTTTTTTTTTATTTGCTGAAATTGTTCAATATAATTGATTGCCTAATGATTTATTAATAATATTTATTATTAATGAATCATTATACAACGTTTTTCATTGAAAACAAAAAAAAAATCCGAGGTGGTCTTGAACTTGATTCCTGAAATCATTCAGAGCTATAGGATTTTTCGCCAACAGAGGGAGCTGTTACTCGCTAGGTTTCGGCAATCTGCTCGGCGGACCTGGCGATCTTGACCGGGGAAAGTGGGACAGTTTTGCCTCCCGAGCTCATAGGAGTTTGGTCTCCTTCTCTCTTCCTCCATGCAGGGATGTTAAGCCACTCGGCATGGGTATTCTATACGTATTCTACATGTATAGAATACGTATACTCACGGTATACTCTGCGATCCCTCGCGCTGCCATTGTAGAAGTGCATCTTTATTGTTTGTTTACATTCTCGACTTTTTTTATGTAAAAATATTAAAGGTAATTATGATCTTGTATTATTTACTTTGAATTCTTGCAGATTTGTCAAGTTTTATTAACAAAATTCAAGTCGAAATTTTGTCTAACCTCCAAAGTTAACCGCTTGTTATGTCTATCTAATTTAATAAATTAAAGTTCAATTCTAAATAATTTTTTGTCTGACAAGCAATAATACTAATGATTTTTTTAACGCATTGTAGCTTATTGTGGAATTTTTCGTTTTCAAACAAAATTTTTTATACAATTTTCTATAAATCTTTGATTACTAAGAATTATCCAAAGTAATCAGTTTTTTGAAAATCAAATGTAATAATCATATTAGTATTATTCATAGTAAATTATTTATTCTTTTTCCTATTCATAGATCTAATAACATGGTTACGTAGTTACAAAATTAATGTAATGCGCATAAAATCTAACACAATTATTGTTTCAGGATTATTGAATTGATATCGATAATAAAAAGCTTGCAAATGCAGAGACAGACAAGAATTGATTGGACAGGATTCATAAAACTAACAAATAATGAACATAAAATTGAAAAGGCGATGTGCAAAAATTGTGAGAAATTTTTAGTCTTATAGTCAGAAGAGATTTGATCTACACAGGTAATTTGACTATTATTATTTATTTAACTTTTTATTAATATGAAAATAGTTTATTATATTTCTTCGATACTTTGATAATTAATAACTAATGTGTTATAAACGATACTTAAATTATACTGATAACTATTAATGTTTTTCTAGCCATGATTGATATATATATATATATGCCGGCCTGCCTCGGCATTTGAAGGCGCGTCAAGCTTTGCACGGAGCGAGCACAAAAACTGTCGTAGATGTCGTACGACAGTGTCGTAAGTGTACCCTACTAAAAATTCTCAGGTGAGTTCTCAGATGAGATCTCTGGTGAGTTATCTGATGAGATGTCACATGAGATCTCATGTACCATAATTGTTTATTTCTTGAAAAAACCAATAATAAGCTATAAAATACATAAATATAACATATAATACCATTAAGGCGCATAAGATTTTCCTAAACGTTGATTTATTGCTTATATTATCTCATAGCTAACTTCGGCTTAGTTAACTTATATGAGATTTTGGCATGAGATCTCACCTGAGATATTACCTGAGATCACCTTGATAATTTTTATTTGTAACTCCTCAAACTGACCTTTTAGTATACTGGCACTTTGAGGAGCTCCTCAAAGTGACCAATCCGATGGTGGCAGTTTGAGGAGCTTCTCAAACTGCCGCATTTCTCCTCAAAGTGACCAATACTTCAAAAATTTCTCCTCAAACTGTCCACACAGCATGAAAGCTTTTTGAAAGCTTTAAGGAAGCTTCCTTGAAAGTGTTGGTATCTTAAAAGGAGCTTCCGTGTAATCTTCCCGGAAGCTGAGAATGTCCGCTTCAAATCCATGTCAGAAAGCTTTTCAACAACATTGCTGTTTGATTCCGTGGAATATGTTTGTAAGCTTTCTTGGAAGATTGTAAAAACGTTGATGAAAGCTTCTGGAAGATTCCAGTAAGTTTCCAATATATTTTAAAATTGGTTGAAAATTTTAGGTAACCTTCTGTTAAGATTTCAGAAATATTTTTGGAATATTTTGGAAAGAATTTGTGAAACTTCAAAAATGATTACAACATTACCGGGTCGTTCCGTGAAATATGTGTGAAAGCTTTCTCGAAAGCTTCTAAAAATAATAATGGAAGCTTTTGGAAGATTCCAGTAAGTTTCCAATATATCTAAAAATTGTTCGAAAATTTCTGGTAACCTTCTATGAAGGTCTCAGAACGAATTATGAAAGCTTGCCTCAACTTAACAAAGCGTCCCGTACTGGTGTACCGCCACAGTTGCAAAACCACTGATCGATAATAATTTAATACTGCACCCTCGTTTGCAGATGTTAAAAATGAATATTTAAAATAAGACTGATCAGGAATATTTTTGTAATGCTCGACTATCCACAGATATTTTCCTAAAATAACACAATAACTATTAAAAATATGATACCAAAGTAGAAAAGAATATTTGCAATGCATAAAATAAAGGAAAATCTTCAAAATCTAACGTTAAGCTTAAACAAGTGTCCACCGTAGGTGTTCCTCTGCCACTGCTGGGAAACCACTGATCAATAATAATTTCTCTGCCCTCGTTTATAGATGTTGAAAACAAATACTTTCAAATATACTTATGATACTCGACCATCCAGAAATTTTCCTGCAATAACACAATAACAATGAGAAATTCATCTTGTAAGATAACTGAAGAAAACGTAGGAAGCAATGACTTGTTGCTTTTGCAGTATATTGAATAATAGAACTATTAGGTAGACAAATGCACCTATAAAATTTGTATATGTAACTGTACACAAAAAAAAAAATATATATACAACTACGCGATGGATACTTTATGCTTAGATTTAGATGTACGACATAGATTATTAATACTAAAACTCAAGAAAGCTGATATGTTTTCCGCGAAATATAAAAACTTTGTGGTCAAATGGTTAATAAATAATAAAAATATCTTCTTACCTTTTGATGAAGAGTTTTCCCTCGCAAACTGATTTGCTATCTTGTAGCCATCTTTGATTCCGAATTCTAGCTGTGCAGACTGCATAAGCAGATTGGACATTGGAATTGGAATCCACAAGATGATGCGAAACATAAATTTCGGCGCAAAATTAAATTTAAATTCGAAACAAAGTAGTATATTCGTTAATATAATTAAAAATTTGTAATGGTAATAAAAATAAAATCTGTTAATATAGTTATATTAATTAGTTGTTATCAGAATATATATAATTATAATTTTCTTGCAAGCAAAATTGTAATAAAGATTAATATTTCTACAAATTGAAATAATATCAATCTTGGAATATTGTTAAATAAGCAAAACTAGTTTACTTCATTTTTGAAAATAACCCAATTAAAATATGGGAATCGATTCATTTATTAATCCATCCTGCAATTATAAGCTGTATATATGTTTATCCCACTTTTTGTAAATATGCAAAACAACAATCAAAGTTGATAGTTAATAAATACTTTAAATTAACTAATATTATAATTATTTATTAAATAGATTAAACCCTATTTAATCTTATTATATAATATCGGCAGTCTTAATCGGATTTGATTAGCTGTATATTGAAATAAAATTATATATATATATATATATATATATATATATATATATATATATATATATATATATATATATATAATAAAATCCTAACCTAAAAGTTCAACGCGCGTGGAGCGCGCATTAATGTACCTAGTTTATTATAAAATCTTGGTGACAGCTTGTAAGCCTTCTTACAGGAATCTTTCATGATAGATTCTCTTTATATTGCAGTGAATCTTTCATTCAAGATTTCAGAAAGCTTTTGAAATATTCCCGTTTGGGTTTAAATTTGAACAGTTTTTTAATCTGCCAAGAAGCTTACTAAAGTCTTGCAGGTAATCTTTCCGGAAAAATCCTACATATATTTTGAAAAGCATTTATGATTGCTTATAGTAACCTTAAATGAAATGTTTATGTAATGTTGCTTCGAATCTTTTATGGAAGCTTAATAGAAGCTTGTTATAAGATAACATGTCATGTTTCAATAAATTGAAAGGGGGATCTTCTGTACTGGAAGATCTTCTAGTATTAGCTTTCAATAATCTTGCAGGAAGCTTTACTGGAATATTTCAAAGTAAAATATTACAGAAAGTTTCAATTCACCTTCATGAAGATTACAGGAAGCTTTTATGGTAATCTTTCTTGAAACTTTCAATTGGAACCTTTCATGCTGTGTGGGTGCCCACTTGGTATAAATTATAATCAATATATAAAAAATTAAGATTTTTATATGTATCTGTGCAGGACAATTATTTTTAATATGTTTCAAATATACTAAATTTATTAAAGAATAATCTACGTATAAAACAATAATTTCTATAGAATTAATTTAGAAGAATATTTCTTGAAAAACACGAATTCTATAGAAATTTGTGTTTTATACGTAGATTATTCTTTAATAAATTTAGTATATTTGAAACATATTAAAAATAATTGTCCTGCACAGATACATATAAAAATCTTAATACTTTTATACCACTTTAACTTCGAAATGACAAGTTTTGTATCATTTTCAGCGCTTGTAGTTTAAAACGATATTCGGTTTAGGTGTGGAACTAGATTACTCAAATGTACGGAAGTAGGTAAATGATCTACTTCCGTACCACAGTCGAAAAACACTATAAAATTCATTGAATATACTACAACATTCATTAAATATTAATATCATTAATAGCTATATGTTTGAAATAATTGTCTATGGTATAATTTATTTAAAAATTTTGATTCTTATACAATAGAAAGATATTTATGACTTGATTCTTAATCGCATAGCTATACGTCTAAGATATCAGATGAGAGTCTAACTCGCATAGACAATAAAAAAATATTTTATCATTATTTTAACATCTAAATATTTAAACATGTCAGTTTGACTATTAGCAGAGTTTCATACAGCATTCACAATCACTTTAAGATTTATTCAGATTCCAATTGACAATTGCTTGTCATCGGCCTCACGTCCAAATATGAAATCAGTCGATAGGAAATTACTGGTAAATTATAAATTTTAAAAATAGTAAAATACAACATAATGCTTTGCATTTATTTAAATTTATTCTATAGCTTCTGAAATGAGTATAAAAAATGTATTAAAAAAATGTTTATATATGTTTTTGGAGAATATGTTTTTGGAAAAGTTGCTGAGTAAGAAAAAATTAAACTTACCATCTTCTCAACATAATTGACTGATTTTCTATTATGACGAAAGGCCGATGCCAATCTGACTATTTTGATCTAAATTAATCTTAAAGTCACTGAGAAGCTGCAGCTACCTGCCGAAAAGGAAAAAACTTGCTGCGGTGCTGACCGAAGAAAATTTTTATTGTGCAAAGTTAATAATTCAATCAGAAATTATCAACTAGCATTAAAAAAAAGTACTCCCACGTAAAATGTAACTTATAAAAACATTAAATAAACTATTAAATGTAAAATAATTGCAAAAAATTTTAATATTTTTCAGAAAAGTATGCAACGGTGTCACGCAAGCAGATAACTTTGATGCATTGGGACAGATTGCAGAAAAAATGCCAAGAACAGAAAATGTCCAAGTAAGAAATTTCATGGCATTTATTTTATACGTAGCATTACGTTAAAATTGTTTCAAGTACTTCTTGTTGGCTTGCGGTTTATACCTCAAAATATCAAGTTTATTTAAAATTTTTCGTTGAATTAAATTTTGACTACTCTCAGAATTTTAAAACAAAAATCAATACTAAAAATTTCTTGAAAATTCTCTTTTTTATTTAGAGATCCCGCATCAATTGTTGCACGAAAAAAATACTATGCAAATACCTAATGGGATTTACATGATTCTCATATGATAACACTTGAGTCTTTGTAGGTGCAGTCATTAACATATATCATCTCAGCTTTTATGATACCTATTATTTATTGTTTGATTGGTATTCATTCTTAATAGCTTAAAAAGTTCAAAATAGTAGATGAGATAGGGCGTTGCTCTTAAAGCGGTTATTGAGATATGGCGTTCTTGAATCTGTAACTAATAGTAATAAATGCGGGATCTGCAAATTTAAATCTTTATGTAAAGAGGTTTTGAAATACGAATCTTGCTGAAAATTGCTTTTTATTTCTGGGCATAAAAGAAAGGGCTAGTATCCTAAAAATCTCCGGAAATAAAAATTTTTGTTCCTGACCTTTCGGAACTTCAGATGCATGCAGAACCCATATAAATTCTAAATAAAGCGTTGTTTGGATACCTAAATTATGTTGTCTTGTAACGTATGCACTTACATTTTTTTGTTATTTTTTATAGTTTATTAAGTATTGTTACATTCGTCGTACTGCAGATATTTCAAACTGCTATGAAATATAAAAAGATTAGGATTCAATACTACGTTAGAGTTCTTATTTTTACTGTGGTATCTCAACGCTTTATCTATTTAATAATTTATAAAAATTATAAACAGCTGATATAAAGTATACAAAGGATTTGATTGACAAAAAATTAGCGATATTCTTTTTTGCTTGCAGTATTTCATTCAAAACTGTCGAAAACCCGTATTTTATTGATTTTGTTGATACGTTATGCAAAATAAATTTCAATTATAAACTTCCTTGCAGACAAAGTCTTGGAGGAAGTATTTTGTATAGAGTTCATGATGACATAGTACAGGAGAAAAAAAAGCTATTACAAAATACCGATAGTGTTATGTTAGTAGATGGATGGCGCAACAAAAGCATAAATAAAAAGTATTTAGTATTTACGATTAGAAATATGTATACGTCTCAATTGTTTTTAACTTTTAATGACACTTCGATAGAGAGAGAAGACGGAGAATCTTTAGCTGAGAATATTAATAGAGCCATAAAATTTGCTAAAGATGAATATGAAACCAATGTATTTGCGATCGTTACAGACAACGATTAAAAAATCGTCTGTGGAGGAAAAATGGCATCTACTTGTAATGGTGATCCCTTAATTCAATCTACATGCAATAATCACAGCGGAAATTTACTTATAAAAAATTTTGTACAAGAAGATATAACAATAAAAATCCGTAATGTTATAAATGCCTTCCGTGAACCAAAATTACAGTCATTGGTAATCCGCTTCGGTGGAAAGAGATTAAAGAACTATCCCGATACACGGTTTTGCTACTTGCGTGATTCTTGTGAAAGTATTTTAAATAATTTGCGACATTTGAGATCCGTTTGTTTACTGGAAGATGTTAACATTAATGATGAAGTTTTTACCAATGTATTTGATGATAATTGTAAAGCTCAATTAACTACAATAGTAGATAATATCACTACGATTTGCAAATTGATAAATAAATGTCAAGTTGAATGTCGCTGATGCTACATAATATTGGATGGAACTTGAAATGGCTTCTGAAGAAAACATTTCTTGAAAATTATTTAGATCCTGTTGCGTTACATGAATTAAATTTATATTACAACGATAAAGAAGGCCTCAACAAATTATCCGAACAATGTATTAGCCCTATTTCCTTTTGGACTTGGTGTTCCTTCAAATATCCAAATTTATCACGATTTATGATAAAATTAATGTTAATACCAGCATCAACAGCTTTGATAGAAGGCCTATTTTCTCAATGGACTTACGTTCACACTGTTTATAGAAATCTTTTGTCAAACGAAAAGTCTGGATATTTAATAGATGTATATCACTCATTAAAATATTTAAACGTTGGAAAATATGAAATAAGAGAAAGTTGCAAAACAAACTAAAAAATTATGTAATTTATGTATATACAATTTTTTGTAATAATAAATATTTTTAATATACCCAAAAATATACCATTTTTATTTTAAGACATCTCTATTCTAATATATATATATATATATATATATATATATATATATATATATATATAATCACAAAATACTATATTAGAAATCATTAATATTATAACGGAGCCGATAGACATAGGAAATCGGTGCCCTTGGGGAAACGTATGAAACCTATACCATCGTTTAGATCATAAAACAATGCGTATTTAAAAACAAAATTTAACCATTATAACTCTCGGAAAGTTGAGGTATTTAACGATGAAGTTTTCACCCCGAACCCGTATAAATAATTACAAGATGCTCAAAATCTACAGCCTTGTACAATTGTTTTTTAACTTTTCGGGCGTGAATCGAAAGATCTCGATAGAAGCTACCACCACAACGAGATTTTGAATGGCCAACGAACCCTTAAATTAAAGCTATTTCTTCGAGCAACATTCAGATTTCCTTAACATATTCTTACGGCTTCACGTTTAAAAACCACCCTTTGCCCTATTATTATTCTCTTTTCGGGCGTCAATCGAAAGATCTCGATAAAAGATACCAACTCAGCGAGGTTTTGAATGGGTGACGCAGCCTTAAAACTATTTTTTCGAGCAACATTCAGATTTTGAGAAACTATCCTTACGGTTTTACTTTTATAAACCACCCTTTGCACTATTATTGTTCATTTTCGGGCGTCAATCGAAAGATCTCATAAAAGATACCACCTCACTGAGGTTTTGAATGGGCGACGCACACATGAAGCTGTTTTTTAGTGCAATATTCAGCCTTAATAAAAAATCTCCAGGGTAGTAATTTTTAAATTCATAATATTACGCTAAATAATAGCTTTAAGAGCGCGTCGCCCATTCAAAACCTGGTTAGGATGGTACCTTTCATCGAGATCTTTCGATAGACGCCTGAAAAATGAAGAAAAAATTTCAAAAGGCGGTTGTTATAAATAAAAATCTTAAGGGTAGTTTCCGAAATCTGAATATTGTCTATGGATATCCTTCTTTATACCTGAATCTGCTATTTACGAAACTTATAAAAAATGCTAACACTATATTTTAAAACATTATTAACTAGAGCCGAGGATTTCTTTGCCGCACGAAAATCGTCAAGAAACCATTTCCGCACACTAAATGAACTCATTACCCCATGCTCAATAGCGTGCGGGAAAATGGTACTTTGCACACGCAAATCCATGTACAAAAATGAAGTTTGCGAACGCCGTTTGGCGAAATGGTATATTTCGATTCCAGTGTGCAAAGTATGTCGTTTCCGCACTCGCTTCGCTCGTGCAGGATCAGCCAGGTCAGCCAATCCGTGTGTGAAATCTTACTTTGCGCACGCCGTGTGGAAAAATCGTGTCATAAGTAGTCTTTTATAGAACGGCGTTCCAAGATTTGTAGTTTTTCGATTATAATTAAATAATGGTTTGCTTTATAATTATTTAAGCTTATTTAATTGTATCAATATAATTTTTTTCTAACCTCAAAAACTTGAATGCGTATTGTAATTTGCGTTGTTTTGAATAATTATTTATCTTTTTGAGAAAGAATGTAAATGAAATATATTGATGTGTATATGAATCATGAATTGTAAACTATTTATTACAATTTTAAATTATTTTTAGACATGAATTAACAGACTGCGAATAATAAAACAGAGCGTGTTAATCATGTTGGATTTTGCTACTTTCCTAAAACATGATTTTTGAAATACAAATTATTATTATTAAAAAGTTTATTCTAGGAGGAAGTTGCACAGTTTTTAGCCAGAAAAGAAGGTACTTTTTTGAACGACTTAAATAATGTAAAAATATCAAGGGAAATTGAGGTTATTTAGGATACATTTGAAATAAAATACAAGTTATGAATTTTAATTCTTTTTATAATGAAAATAAATACAATCTTTTTAAAAATTATTACATCTGTGTTTAAATATAGCTAGTATTAACATTATATTTGAATATTCAAACTTTTTATATATCAAACATAAATTAAACGTAAAATAAAAGGAACTTTTTAATGCTTATCAAAAAATGACTGTTTTTATACGCCAGGAATACTTTGAGTTTCGTAAATGCCAGTTTTTAGGCTATGTTTAACATAAACATTATTAGAGTATTATAAATATTGTACGACAATAGAATCTAAATTATAATTAAGGTAACTACGAATACTGTATAAAATTTATATATAGATATACATACAGTATGTACATTGTTATGTATCATCAAACTTTAATCATTTTTTTGTTTAAGTAATCCTAATAAATTTAGTAATATGTAATACATGGAATCAATTGTATCGAAATATGTTCGTACATAATAGAATATTTATAAACACTTTAATATACAACTTAAAGTATTAGCTTATTTAAAATTTTTGGTTTCTTTCATTTGATTGATCTAGAATTACATTCTAATGAATACATTAAGGTACATCAGTCTCATAAGAAAATCACATTACCTCAAAATATCGATAAATTTATATAATCTTTCTTAACTGCTTATGATTCCTCAAGAATTATAGAAAACAATAAGGTTTTTGCTGATTTGTTATCTTTGTCGAACAATTTTGATCGCATGTGTATCATTTTCTTCATATTTATCGGTGGCATGATCGCAGGGATGGTAAGTAATTTTATTACAAAATCACTTAAAGAATTGTAATATATTTTTACAATTAACCAAAATCTGATTTTATCATGATTTGATTGAAATAGATGTCGAAATTCATTAGATTTGTTCTTATACTTTGCAAAAGCATCAAAGGCATCGTTAGGTAAGGCTACTTCAAGAAATCGAGACATGAGCTCTGAAAAAGCAGAGGAGCTCTCGAACAGATGACCATTAAGTTTATAATTTAAGAAATTAGCAGCTAACCCTATCCCACTAATAAATTTAGATATGGTGTCTTCAACTAATACGTTTACTATTGCATTATTCTGAATAATTAATTGAAAAATGTCTTCTATAGCATTATCTAAAGAATATTTAGCAGAGCGCATTTTTTTTCTAACTCATCAATGACTTTATAATATTTCAATGTAGTTTGAATCGCTTCTAGAGAGTCAACATGAAATTGTACTTTTCTTAACTGATAAATCAAAACTGATAAGCAACGCAGTCTAAAATACTCAGTGTCATTTATTCCAGATACATCAGCAAGAGGATATTCTCCATCGTACATAACAAATTTTGTGTGCCTATTGTATGTTTCATAAACTTGCTTGACTATCTCATCACAGAATTTTTCTAGTTTATTTGTAATTTCATGGTCATTCACTGACACCATAGAATCTACAAAAATACATTTTATATCATGAGTCAAAATAAAACTAACGGCAAAGACCTCTCCGTTTAATTCTTTATTTTCATACACACAACATCTAGTAAATTTTGTGAATGATTAAAATCAAGTCTTTGACTTTCAGCTAATTTTTTAATTTTATTCACTAAATCATCTTTAGACGGTAGCTGATAATCACAATCAAATGCGTGAAACAAGTTTTTACTGTGTACTGAATTAACTTTGTCAAAATCAATTTCATTTGCTAATAGAAATTTTAGAAGCAAAACATTTCTTTCGTCATTGTTAGCAATTATTTTCGTAGTATCATCAATGGACGACTGAGATGAGTTCATGGAAATATCAACATCAACGTCATGGTTCTAAACATATAATAAAAATATTTACATATCATTCAATAACATATCATAGATACATAGAATTACATAAATAAATAGAGTACCAAGTTTACGATATTTTTTGAATATTTTTCTAGTCAAGAAAACATTATTTGTCAAATACTTTATAAACATGATCATAAAACTTACAAGTACAGATCCAATCGCATCATCCGTCTCTTGTTGAACATTTAGATTACTATTACTAGTGGCGGCTTCTTGAGAAATGTTGTTTGTAACATTTTCTTTATCAACATTTTGTTTGCTTGAGCATATCTTACTGTAAAAAAAACAGAATGATTCTTTTCAATAATAATGGAAAGAAAGATAAAAATATAGTTATTTTTAACGCACTGAGCATAAGGCATGATATAATAAATCTAAACAAAAAAAGTTAAATGAATAAAAGAAAATACTTGCGTATGATCAGCAAGAAATTTTTTATCTCTTTTGGTGTATATGTGTTTGCATTGTGCACATTGAGCTTTCTCGATTAATCCATTTGCATTTTTAATTGGGTAAAACCAACCCAAGCCTCATGCAGTTTTCTTTTGCCCATTTTACTGAAAAATGTAAATTATTTATTGTTTAACATCATTTCCCAACAATATAATGCTAAAAAATTACAGGAACTATTTGATTCAATCTGCAGTAATGCAAGGTTACTTGAAGTTAGATAGTATTCTAGGGCTTCTTTTTTAACAATAAATATTATAAGTTACTTATAATCAATAATAATAATACAAAAACATAATTACCATTAATATTTTTACATTAAAAAAAGTCGAGAATGTAAACAAACAACAAAGATGCACTTCTACAATGACAGGCGGACAGCGCGCGGGATCGCAGAGTATACCGTGAGTATACGTATTCTATACATGTAGAATACGTATAGAATACCCATGCCGAGTGGCTTAACATCCCTGGTGTGTTATAGATCAGAAATTAGAATAAACATATATATATTTAGTTTCATTTAAATCTAAGAGACGGCGCTATAAGAGTAGTAGGCATGTTCGCTTGTTTCAGGCGTAATGCTGCTGTGAGGAGTAGAATACGTTTGACTGCCGAGCAGTGTGGACGCATGGCGTCGTTGAATTCAAATCAGAAAAAGCATAACTTTTGTTTTATGCAGCTTGTTGCGAACTTATTAACTATTATATTTAATTTTGGATTATTTCAATAAATTTGTTATTTTAAAATTGATTTAAGAATTGAGTTGACTGTGTGTGTTTATTTATCCTGACAACTAAATATATTAAATATAATTAAATGTTTAATTTGTGATGGTGCGCTTTTTATAACCGATTCCGGTAACGCAAACAATCAGTTTACACTAGTTTTGACTTCAATCTCCGTACCGCGGACTCTTACATCTACAGAAGGGGACAACGTATAGGTATGGGAACAGGTACGCCTGGCATGGCAAGGTGTAGAAATAAAGTTGTTACACACTGATTATTCTGGATAATAATAGTCGAATATTCTGCAACCCCCAGTACGGATCAGCTTGGTCTAAATACAATTTTACCCGTAATAATTTAACTTTGATTTTGACGCGTGATGTTATTTGATTTTAAACGAACTCCTAAAATAACAAATGGCGATCAACAGCGGCGCTACGCAATTAATTTACGGTATCTGGATCGCTTAGCGATCAACAGAGGCTCGAATAATTTCCCGAATACGTTGCTGGATTGCTGAGCAATCGACAGCGGCTCGAAAGATTTATTAAAATGGCGGGATCCAGTTAGATCAACCGCGTCGCAACTCACCCGAAACGAGTATTCACTCGCTCCTGGCTCCTGACGTTCGCGTCGCGTAACCCAAAGCAAAACAGTCACCGAACAATTATTTTTGGCCCTCGTGCCGAAAATGCAACAACTTACTTAGTCTTCTTCTCGACTCCAACTTCTCCTGCGGTTCGGCGGCTTCCTCTCTCTCTCTCTCTCTCTCTCTCTCTCTCTCTCTCTGTGTGTCTCTCTCTCTGGGTTAGAATGGCGGTGGATAGCGATTGCGTCTTGTCGGTTCAGTGGTTGAGACAATTGTGTTCGAGAAGGAAGTCTCGTTCTTCCAAAAGTCTTGCGCGTTCCCGGAAAACCAGAATCCGCGCCCTCTAAATTAATTAACGGCGGGCGCCACACTGCCGGCGTCAACCGCACGGACTCTCCCTTCCGTCCACATCGAACGAGCGAGAGAGAGAGAGAGAGACAGCGCGAACACTTCGTATCGTCCTGACGCGTCATCTAGCGCTGAAGTTATATGTAAGTCACCGCGCAGTCGCGGTGCACGGGACTCCCACTAGCGCACTCGGTCGCGCCAGTGCGGCGAAATGGCTCCGTTAGTGGTGCGCGCTAGTGGTGTTTGCGCGCTCCCCCCATTAGTCGCGTCGGCTCCGCGGCGACAGATGGCTTCGCGCGCAAACCCCTCTCTCCGCACGCGCTCTTCTGCGGCGCGTTCTCTCTCTCTCTCTCTCTCTCTCTCTCGATGGCTCTCACTCCCTCCCTCGCTCGGCCCGCCGAGCTACCGCGGTGTGCTCGCATCTGCGCGGCGACGATGCGCACTCGTCACTATGTCTCGTGTCGTGTGCTACGCTCGTCTCGAACTCGCTTCCCTGTATCGCGACACGACTCCTGGTGTGTACAGGAGCAGGTGCGTGTCGGCTGCGTCGGTACAGCGGTACCCGACAACACCTGACGGACCGCGGCGGCACTACCTTAATGGCATAGTCTCCTGCCAACCCTGCAGGGTAGCCACCATTGCTCCATGCGGTTGGCAGGTGAGGTTATCCTCCTCGGCGCGACAGCAATCAGTGTTATAGTTCCTCTGCCGCATGATAAATTGCAGCAGGGAACAATATTGATTGCGCATACCCCCAGTGCTCGTGTACAACTGTAGCCGAGCAGGCTACACGTCGCAAATTATAATAATTCAGAAGTGGGATATTCCAATAAATTTAAGAAAGAAAAGGTTTGAACGAACAGTGAAAATTTTGACAACGGATTTTGAGTTCCGAGAATTGTGGTGCGTCGAATGTTGTGTTGATGTTGGAGATCGACGATTTTGAGAAATTTGTAGAGGATAAACAGTTGCATCATATATTATCTGGCAATATATCGGACAAGCAGTTACAAGAAGCTTTAGCTGAAATTAAGAGGCAAAAGGCAAGGAGATTAGAAGAACGCCATGAAGCCGAAAAGAAATTAGCGGAATTATAAGCTGCACTACAGCAACAAAGGAGTCAACAGAATTCACAAAATTCTAATAATCCCAGCGAAACATCTACTGATTCTTTAACCTCAGCTATTACGTCTTTTAGTGATGTGATGAAAAGTCAATCAGAGACTCTTTCAAGTTTTCAAGGAATATTGAAAAATATTACTCAGGTTGATCAAGGTTAAGTTATATCTGCAGCTAGTGCTCAGAGTATTATTCGTGAATTTTATGGAAACGAAGATCCAGAAAAAGCGCAAGTGTGGTTAAACGAGCTTAAGAATACGAAGACTTTGTATAATTGAAGCGACGCTTTTGTATTGAGTGTTGCCAAATCGCGACTAAAGAAAGAAACCTGGAAATGGCTAATGAAAAATCAACAACAGTCGTAACAATTTAAGCTTTCTTAGAAGCATTTTCAGCAGCGTTTACGTATAAAAGTATATAAAGACTATTTTTTTGATAAAGTGCGGTTATGTGAAGGACTAGAATTTACTGTGAATACGTGATGAGGTAGCAGCTGGTTTTTGGTCAAGAGAATTATCGCAACATATTTTAGGTAAAAGTTATTTAACAAGTGATGAAATTCTACAAGACTTAGTTCGTGTTGAGAAAATTCAGAACGGCTGAATTCAAAGAATTAACGAGCAGCGTGAGCGACGAACGACAACAAAGGATTCCAACTACGGGTCAACAGCGAGAGATGGAGCCACCGACAAGATTCAGGGGAATTCGAAGGAAACACGCGATGCTGCTGTGTTACAATTGTAATCAAATCGGACATATTTCACGTGAATGTACAAAGCCGAAACAAGAGACTACGTGTTATATAAACGCCCAGGGCATATTGCAACGCGATGTACTTTCAAGCCGAATAATAGTACTGATACACCCTAATGGAAATTATATACGACAATGGCGACTTATTATTTTCTTACTTCTGCATACATCCTTTTACTTTTTCTTACAATGTATTATGCATTGTTACATTTTATTATAAAATTAATAATTAAAAATAAATATTGACTATATTAGGCGGTAAAATAAAATATGTAATAAAATGTAAAAAAAAGTTAACAAATCTGAAAATGTAAGAAAGTGTACAAAGACGTAGGAGAAAAAAGGTCCGCAATCCAACAAAAAGGTACAGTTTCTTACATTTTTTTACGTTTTATTACAATTTATTACATTTTTTTCCACTAGGGTAACTAAATTAGAGTCAGTAAATCTTGTAAATAGTGTAAATACGTCTAACTTAGGAAATAAATTCCTGCTTGAGGTAAATGTAGGGTCATTGAAAACTACAGCACTTATAGATATGGGCGCAACGGTGTTTACTATAAAGTCTACAGCTGTTTTGTGTGCAGGTTACAAAGTAAATAGCACTCGCTCAGTTTTAGAAGGTTTTGGAGGTCAAAAAGTAGAGTCTCCGGATGTCGTTGTAGAATCTATACAGATCAATGATTTAAGACCACGTGAACTTACTTTTAGAATAGTGCTAGATACAGCGTGGTCTTTACAACGATTACGAAATTTTGTTATTGCGTTAAAATTTACTGTTGTAACTGATTGTCAAAGTCTTGTTTACTTGAATGCATGGAAGACTAAGATGCGCAAATTTCTAGGGTGGATGCGTAAATTATCGGAGTATATTTTAGAAATTAAACATAGACGTGGAGAATTAATGCAACATGTTGATGCTTTATCTAGAGCACCAATTATAAACGACTCTATTATTAACTCTATTAATACTATTACAGAAGTAAGAACTAATGAATATGAAATCCTTGTATTTCAACGATCTGATCCATTTACTTTAGAATTAATATCCATTTTACGTAAAGGTGAGAAAGATCGTAGTAAGTTAGAAAAGAGTAAGATTAAGGATTTTATTTTGCGAGGTGGTTTGCTATATAAAAAAGTAGTTCGAGATGATTAGGAAATCGAATCATTTGTTGTAGCTAATGCAATGCGAAAATCATTAGCGATATCACGATCTTAGTAATCATTTTGGAGTTGATAAGACTGTTAAGCGTATTGAAGAATATTATTATTTTCCTCGATTGAGACGATATGTAAAAGTACACATTAAAAATTGTTTAGAATGTATTATGTCAAAGCGAAAAGCAGGTCCAGGTGAAGGTGAATTGCATCCGATTCCGCCATGTAAACGACCATTTGATCTTATTCATATTGATCATGTAGGTCCATTTCCAACTACTTTTCGAGGTTTCTCATTTATTTCAAGAGTTTTGTTTAAGACATGGAATTAAACATAGTCTTAATTCTAGTAGACACTCACAAGCAAACTGTCTAATTGAAAGAATGAATAAAACATTAATACCAGCTTTAAGAATTAGTGAACATATTAATTTAAATTATAATTGGGGTCGCGATGTAAATGTCACGTCGTGTGACTCAACGCATAAATTTATTAAGAAAAACAAACTAAAACATAATAAATCAGCAATTCGTGACGTTGTAAGCGAGCGCTACTTTTTATGTATACATTTTCCTTAATTTTAAGTTTGTAAATATTGCAAAAATTACACTACGAACGAAGGTTTTAAAAAGCCTTATACGCACTCAAACGAGCAGTTTTTCGTCGTCAGTCACGAGCTCGGTATCGCGCCGGTCCGACAATCGGTGACAATTATTTTAAAACTTAAAGCCGCCTAGCCGCAATTTTATATTTCTTACAAAGTCTAAATATACAGATTTTATAAACTATAAGTCTTAGTTCTTTTAAATTAAGTGAGAATATTATTTTATATTGAAACGAGAATTATTATTTACTTCCACTTCTAAAAATTATTTGAATAAACGATCGGTTTACCGTAACAGAGATCTTGTGAGTTATATTCATTTACGAGAAAATCCAAACTACCCAGTACGAGTCTATAGCTGCGATCTACTCAACTAGTACACGGTTCAACGTAAAGGTAGGTATCTCATTTATTTTACTAATAGTGAGAGTGCTAGGCGCGAATTAACAATTTCTTACAACCTCGCCACTACATATTCCATTACGTTCTTATCTATTCAATTTAGGATAGTCAGGACGTAACAATTGGTTCCGATACTGAATAAAATCTAGCAAAGATTAAGAAAAGCCTAACAATAAATTTGTTGAACCAATTAACAATTGGTTCTGATACTGAATAAATACAGGAATATTGAAAAAAAATTCTCGAGTAAACCGAGGCAATATAGTCGCGTGAATATAACAGCATTGAACAAAATAAAATCGTAATAAACAGACGTAAAGTAATTCCGAGTAAAAATAGCATTACAAGAAGTATCAATCGGATCAAATTTCAGCAGCTACTCACGTTGCAGCGAATGACCTACTGAACTTGCTAACAGTAGCAAAAACGCGGAAGTAGAGCAAAACGTAAACAAACACTAAATAGGCAAATTTAAAAACTCAATGGGTTTTAGCAAAACAATCAGAATATACTTTTAATCGCGTAATGAAAATTTCAAATGAGCTATAAAGCATCAACAGATGGTAAAATTCCAGAGAACGTAAGAATTACTAGACAACAACTTCAACAAAATCCAAATTTAAAAAACAGCCTAATAACAGGACCACTCGAAGAACAGGCTTTTAGGAAGAGCTTGAAGATACAAAGGACACCTCCAATGACTCAAGATAAAAGCAACAACACACTACAAAATACAGGAACCATACCAAAAGTACCAGTAGCAGCTAAAACTAATAACGAAAAGAAATCAAAAAAGAAAGTTGATAGTCTAGCAAAGGAAAATATATCGGAAAGCCCTAAAAAGCAACAACAGAAAAGCTGGAACGATAGCAGCATTTCAAGTAAACGAAGAAGTTTAACGTTTCAAACAGACTTATCATGGTTCCAAGCAAATGATTCAATTTTAAATAAGACATTC
Source organism: Nasonia giraulti (assembly GCA_016647725.1). NCBI lineage: Eukaryota > Metazoa > Arthropoda > Insecta > Hymenoptera > Pteromalidae > Nasonia > Nasonia giraulti. Next base: position 108,070 of record QLYP01000276.1, on the reverse strand, counting down.
GAACTCGAAAAAGACGAGCGATATTCGGATATAGGGGGATTTCAAGCGGAACAAAGCCTGGTCATCGGAACTCCAAAAGATCCACAATATAACGTATTAGAGAGCGATAGGTCTTCGGCAAGCTTTTCGTTCAATACAAGTGTAAATGAACATAAAAACCTAACAGATCTTGATCAACTACCAGACAAGAAAATTTGTACCACACAAAGAAGCGTAGAAAATAAATACAACATAAACAACACTGAAAATAAAACGGATCAGAACTTAAATCGAACTTACGATAACAGAGAAAATCAAGAAAGAGAGAACATCATAAACATGGCCCCTCCAACGGAAGCAGCAAGGCAATTGAAATTAAATCTGAAAGATATCGCAAACTACGTACCAGAATACGATGGAAAAATATGACAGCAGCGGACTACATAAAAAAATTAAAACAGGTCAGAAATCTTATAGATACTATAGATGAAGGAAATCTGACAAACCTCCTAAAAGTAAGAATGAAAGGAGAAGCAGAAGAAGCATTAGGCGGCAACGAGATAAAATCCATAGATGAATTAATAAATGCAGTTAGAACGTTATATCCAATCGACGACGATATTCACGAACTTATTTTTAAGATGCGTAGAATAATACAAGGAGAAAGTGAAACTGTGGTCCAGTATACAAATAGATTACGTAAAATAGTACTAAAAATAAAAGAACTGAAAAAACGAGAAGGAGTATCAGCAGATGAACTAACAAGATTTGACAGAGAATTCAACGCAGAAGCAGCGAAGAAGTATAACATAGGTCTTAAATCAGAAATAAAATACGAGTTAGGGGCAGAAAACACCGTAGAAGACAGTTCAAAGGCAGCAATAGAAATTAAAACCGACATAAGGAAAAGAAAAGAGATAAGCAGAGGCACCGTGACCACTGCGTACGAAGATTATGAACGAAGAATAGAGCAACCACAGAAAGTGCTGACATGCCAAATATGTAGAGACTTCCAGCACGAGGCTATTTTTTGTCGTGCAGCAGCATGTTTATACTGTAAAGGAGCGGATCATTTTTCTAATAATTGCATGAATGTCAAGAATAAAATCAAGTTAATCTGTAAATTTTGCAGCCAACCAGGACATTCGATTAGCGCATGCCGATTCAACAAGAAACAGAATAATCATTGCCAATATTGCCAAGAAATGGGACACGATGTGGGAGAATGTCCTTACATAAGAGATTATGAAATATGCTGGAAATGTAAAGAAACAGGACATAACCCAAATATATGTTCAAATACAATGATCAATAATATAGATAAATGTGAATATTGTGACCTTATGGGGCATACAGTACAGAATTGTCCAGATGTAATGTGCAAAAAGTGCAATAAAAAAGGTCATACAATAAAATATTGTAAAGTAGGCGAAAGCAGGTCACCATTCAGAATTTGTACAATTTGTGAAACAGTGGGACATGAAGAAGTACAGTGTGAACAAGCAAAAATCCTTGTTGCAGAATATAAAGCTAAACAACTGTTTAAATGCCAGATGTGTGAAGAAACAGGCCATACAGCGAAATTTTGTAATAAATTTAAAAACAAACAACAATCGCATCAAACCAACAATAATAATTACAACAGGAGTCTTCAGCGGAAGTATTGCAAATACTGCAAAATGACAGGTCATGAAGTCAGCGAATGCAAGCAATTAAGGGCTTTAGAAGGTCAAGGAAAATCTAGACAATCATTTTGCGAGTACTGCGACAAGTTGGGACATAAAATAGATAATTGTGAAAAGATTAAAATGCTAGAAAGAGAGCAAGAGGAATTCTGCACAATATGCAAAAACACAAACCATACCGCAGGAAGATGCTTTAGAATCAAAAATAAACAGGAAAACAAACGCTCTTCCTGGAGGGAACGCCTAGGAAGGAATATGACATGAATACAGCGTTCCCACTACAAATAACTAACAATGAAATTATTAATCATACGCAAGATATAGCAAATATAGACAAAAAGATCAACAGTAAAGTAGACAGTATATTGCAAACATATGTTTTGAAACTTGAAAATTTATTACAATATATAGAAGTAGAAGATCGACATCGAAGAAAATAAATCGATTATTGGTAGATGGTGGTGCACAACTAAACATTATCAAAAAACAAAATATATCACTAAATCAAATAAATAATGATGAACAAATATTAATATCAGGAATAACAGAAAACGCTATACGTACTCTTGGATCAATAAAATTACCAATAAATGGAAAATATTTTGATTTTCATATAGCACCAGAGACATTTGCCATTCCCTATGATGGAATTATTGGAATAAAGATTTTATTACATCAAAAATTAAATTAGATACGGGATATTTAGAAATAAATAATATAAAAATTGAATTAAAATCAACAATGCATATCAATCAAATAAATACTAGCATCGTAGCTGAAGAAAGTGAAAAAGAGGCAAGTACTCAAAAAACTAAAGTAGAAAATATTATAGTACAACAAGATTTAGAAAAAGTACTAGATATAGTAGAAAAAAATCAAGATAACATAAATAACGGGATTTCAGAAAATAAAAGCGACTCAGAATACTCAGATGAACAGATTTCTTGAAAGAAATTTCGGAAGAAGCACAGCCGAGTAACTGGAGTAATGTAAAACTTACAAAATTTATCGATGATTCAAAATCAAACATTCAACAGTTCATAGGAAATATTAATGAAACTCTTGAAAGTACAGAAAAAGAAGAAACCGAGGAGTATTCCATACAAAATTTCCCGACATTCGTAAAAATACTCAAAAATAATGTAGAGTTTGAAGAAGATGAAAAATATCTACATCATACAAATTAAATAAATTTTCTTACGTTTGATATAGAAGATATGCCAGATACGTTCATGGGAATTTCAGGACTACCACTGCCAAAGGTGGAAGAAACCTTCAATTGTGGTTCTATATATTTAACGTCACAAAGTGCACGGAATTTTGAAGAAGTAGAAAATTTAAGTAAAAAAGAGAGAAAAAATTTATTATTAAACACGATAAATCTAAATCATTTATCTAAGAAAAAAAGGAAATTTATTGAAGATTTGATATTATCTAATGAGGATATATGCTGGATAGATGGAGATAAATTAGGGACATGTAACGTCGAACAGCATGAGATAAATTTAATGGACGAAACTCCAGTTTATGTGAAACAGTTCCCATTACCATATACCTTGAAACAAATAGCTATCAGTGCCCTACTGAAAATCATCATGTGATAATCATATGATTATCATACAATGTTTTTGTGATTATCACATGTTAATCATAAGATAATCATAGGTTTATTTTGTGATTATTATATGATAAATCATGTGAGATTTTCGACATTTTTCTCACATGATATTCATGTGATTATTTTGTGATAATCATGTGATAATCGCATGATAAATACGTAATAATCATGCGATAATCATGCGATAATTATGCGATAAACCATCCATAATATATATCATAGTAAAATTAATTATTTTTTCGTAATTATTCAGTAATAAAATGATTCATAAATAATGATGGTTTTATTTATTACTAAAAATATAATAATTTTTTATATACAATTTTATATACAAAATATATACATTTATAATAATTTATGAATAAGAAATGAGCGCAGCTATGAAAATTCTACTTGCCAGTGTATTTGCTATCCTTCCTCCGATTTGCCGACTGAATTATTCTCAAATTTACTGCGCGTGGGGTAGGTGCATTTAAGCATTTTAGTTTTAGAATAATCGCTTGCATTCAGCGTCTCCTCCGATTTGCCGACGGGGTTAGTGGATGAACGCAATTTTGTTTTATATCAACATTCGCGCTTGTTAGCCTCGTTCTGATGCGCCGAAATATCTGGCTATCAAACTTGCTGCGCATGGGTAATTCTGTTAAATAATATTCGGGGGTCGTGGAGTAGTTTGGTTTTAAGCGCTTTATATGAATGTAATATGCAGAACCGAATATTCGTATTTTTGAGGATTTTTTTCTGAATTTATAATAACAAATTCAACAGGGTTATCGAAGACACCGTAGTAATTGCGCAGGTCATTTGAATAAGAATTGTTGTATGTAACGTGCTTTTACTACTGTTATTTTTAAATACAACTTCTATCAAGATCACTTGATAAAAATCAGTTTAATCGATTAAACGGTTCCTTTGACATTTTTTTCGAATATCTATAACTGCTATATATTTACGAAGTCTTATTATTAATTTAAAATTAATAATCGGTTGTACATCTTACCAAATTTATATCATGAATAATGTAATTAGTTAATTTAACACTTACTTTCTTCAAGAAGCGCCATTACAAATTAAATCGCTGTCGCGCTCAACGATGATTACATATTAACATGGCGTCCCCATGCGCGACAGCGCTCAGTGTTATACTCTGGTCGTACAGACTATACCCCCGCTCTAGTGCTCTCAAGCAGACAAACTTCTCGGCGTTGGGCGGAATGGCGCGTTGGGCGGACTGACACGTACACCAATATCCATTTCTAAAAAGGAGATTGCGATAGTATCGAATTAAAGCTATAACAGAGCCAATTCAGACTGTTATCAAAAAATTTTATTGGTGGGTACAGTGGAAATAGGGAGCAACTTCAGAGAGTTCAACAATAACTGTTGGCGAGTCTTCGTGCCGCCTGATTCGTGTCAGGCAGACTGCGCGAGGAAAACAAACTAGACGCATCAGAGGCTTATAGGAAAAATTTCAGAAGAAAACGTAAGTACAAGCTTTTGTAAGGTGTATTCAGAGTAGGGATCAGAATCAGTAAAAGAATAGTTTTTTACTTTTCTCAGTTTCAGGAGTGTGTTGTGCTGTGTTACCGTATCGAATATAAAATTCAGAGTTGCATAAATAATAGTAGATAAAAGACAGTGCGGTGTCTTAATAATTAGAGAATAAAATAGAAGGAAAAAGAATGTCAAAAGTCTCAGAGTGAGACAAAAGCGCGAGACAATAAAACGCACGAGCGCTCACCGGCATAAGCGTGCACGAGCCGATTCCGAGAATCGGGGGGTGGTGAGCGGCGATTAGCGACGCTGTCAGAGTCGAGCGCGCGGTTTGTTGTGCTCTCTCTCTCTCTCTTTCTCTCTCTCTCTCTCTCTCTCTCTCTCTCTCTCTCTCTCTCTCGGAATCAAAACAGACTTTACGCGCACGGATTTTTCTCGATAATTCTTTTTCCAGTCGGGTTTCAAAATAAATGGTCTAATCAGATTCAGACGTAACGAATAAAAATAATTCCATTTACATTGTTCTCGCTCTCATTCAGAATATCAGAGTTATTCGAGTAAATAAAACAGTTTTAAAAATTTTGTTGACTGATCTTTGTTCAGATGCACTCAAATAAATTTTGAAAACACTCCTTGATAGAAATTTCAATGAAACGGCGGTGCAGTGAATTTGAATTTCTATAAAATTTAAAATTGTCAAAAGATAATTACACTGGCTCTTTCGTGTTTTTCTTGGGCGATATACGCGTGTGCGATCGCCCCCTCGCAAATTATTGAGTAAAGTGCGTTCGTTTACTTAGACTGGGAGGGAGCACGTGTGTGGCGTCCGGGAGGCGCAGGGCTAGTATTTGATTTTTAAGCTCGGTTTGACTAGCAGTGCGGTCTAACTTGGCGGAAATCAAATAAAACGATCAGAGTAAGCATTCTTTCTTTATTTCAGAAGAAAAGAAACTCAGAGGTATTATGTCTGACTGGAGTCTTTCAGACCCACTACCATCCGATCAGAGAGTCGTGACAAAAAACAATGAAGAAAATCAATTGGAAAATCGACAAAATAATAACCAAGGTACAAAGTGTTTTTCAAATCAGAATATAAACAATGAATTCAGAATCAGGAGTATAGGCCTGTAATTTTTACTTTTCATTAAAAGTTGAAAATAAAATAATATCAGAAGCGAATGCTAATCAGAGAAAATTGTTTATACTTAGATTCAGAATCAGAAGGTTACTCCCTACCAGGCACACCTCCGAGAGCCAAAACGAGGGAAATGGATAATCCACCAAATCCGGAATAGAGATTAAATCTAGTGGAGATTGCGTTGGAAAAACAATCAAAAATCATAGACCAACACGCTGAAATCATCTAAACTCAGACGGAAGCAATTCTGGATTTAAAGAATTCAACGGACTTATTGAACAGCAACTTGGAGAAAATCGCAGAGCGTTTAAAGAATTTAACTTTAGAGGTAACTAACCACCCCCGCTAGTTCAACATTCAGAGACACAGATGACACGAATACAAACATCAGATCAGGGAATTTACCAGACGATAGAACTGTTTTAAGTGAAATCAGTCAAACATTTAGAGAAGTCAGACGCTCTCTTAATACGAGTGGAATTAACCCAAATATAAAAATAAAGAGAGATTACAAATTGACAAAACATACACCACAACTTAAACATTGAACTAAAAGCCAACAAGCTTGCAGACATACTAGACAAAACACTCAATTCAAACATTTTTGAGACAGAACAAGAAAAACAAAACAGAAAAGATCAAGTCAGAGACATTTTAGTAAGTCGTGTAGATGATTACTATCATAATAAGATTTTGCTAATAAAAGACCCAATAGATATAATCAATAAAATCAAAGAATTCAGACGAGCTGAGGCAAATGTTACCGATTCTTCTGTCAGAGAAATGTTGTATAGTCTGAAAATGAACTATAAAGAGTCAGTAAACGAATTTTGTGATCGTTTTGATTTCATCATCAGAGAATTTGAAAATTGCATTACAAAAACACCTCTGACGGAGGAAGAGATAAGATCGGCCTTCTTCCAAGCTGTCAGTGCTAAATTTAAAGAAGTCAGATCAGCCAATATAATCAGACTTCAAGCAACCAACTCAGAGATGAGTCTTAATGACATAAAAACGTTTATACTACAGCTGGAATCAGACAAACGAAAATCAGAGGGTCAGTCTTCAGACGCCAGGCCAAAAGTTGCAGCTAAACGGGCAACAATTACCGACAAATGCTATCGATGCAATAAGGTTGGACACAGAGCGGCATTTTGTCCTCTCAAGGACTATAATCTGTGGTACTGCTTTTACTGTCCGGCTGTAGCTCCACACAAAGGAGATGATTGTCCAAACAAGGACAATCCCAAAGATGGGTATGTAAAATCTTATACATATAACAACACAAACAAAACGGAAACAACTTCAAAGGTAGAGGTAAAAGGGGTGGTTATAATAATGTCAGAGGTAGGGGAAATAATGTAAGAAGGGGATCTTTTAAACGTAAGATCGACATACAAACACCAGGCAGAAATCAGAAGAAAGGAGACAAAGTTAAAGCGATGCTAACAGGTAACAGCACAAATGTAATTAATAAAACACCTACAAAACTAGTACTTATCGCGGACTCTGGCGCAACAGAGCATATAGTCAATAAGAGTATAATTTTAAGCAACTTTAGGAAAAGCTCAGGCGAATATATCAGAAGTGCAAATAAAAATAAATTTGCGAATATTTCTATAGATGGTAAAGGAGATTTAATTTTAAAATCAAAATCAGATGAGAACGATAAAATAATTTTGACAAATGTAATTTGACATGGATAATAAAATACTTAAAATATACGATAAAAATTCAGACGAAGAATATTTGACTTGGACTTATGAAAAGCCAAATTGGATAATTTCTTTAAACGTAGTAAAAAATGAACAATCAGATGAGTACCAAGAAATCTACGATAAATATTCATGTGTGGCTAACATAGTGTCAGTCGACTAGTTCTTGCAACAATCTCAGGCAGATATCAAGGATCTTGAGGATCAAAGTGAATCAGAAGAAAATAACGCAACAGAAAAAACTCAGATGAATCCTGCTGATTTGGAGGGAGAAGAAGCAAGAACATACTGAATAAGAAACAAAATCACCTAGTCAGAGAGAAGTTTGTGATACAAACTTAGATGAATAAATTCTGAACAGGAAAATCCTAAATCTAGACGACTCTTCAGATGAAATGCTGAAATATCTACAAAACAATGTAGACAGCAAATCAAATAAACAAGAAAAGAAGCTGAACGAAGGAATGCTCTGGCATATCAAATTAGGTCACGCTTATCTGCAATATTTACTATTGCTACAAAAGTCAGAAGAAAAACTCAGAAATGTAAAATTCGACAAGTCCATAACAGACTGCGAAGTCTACGTCCTAGCAAAAATGGAAAACCTGCCGTTCTCAGAAGTTAGAGTTAAAGCAACAAGACCATTAGAAAGGATACACGCAGACACAATGGGACCAATTAAACCAGTCTCGTATCCTGGGGAAAATAAATTCATAATAGGATTTATTGATGATCACACCAGATTTGCCAAAGCATACTCTACTAAGCACAAGAGTGAAGCTGGAGATCGATTAGAAAAATTCTTGGTAAATACAAGAAAGTTACTAGGCAAAGAGGAAAAAGTGTGTTTCATCCGAACGGACAATGGCACTGAATTTACTGGAGGTAAATTTTCAGAAGTTATGAAGAAAGAGAAAATTGAAGGAGAGTTCGCACCTCCCTACACACCACAACATAATGGAACCGCTGAAAGGTTTAACAAAACCATTCAGTGGAAAATCAGAGCGCTCATGATAGACTCCGGTCTACCCAAGAGCATGTGGATACTCGCTTTAGAAGTGACTATCCATATCTATAATAGGACACCACACAAAGGAATCGATTCAGAGATACCAATCAAGAAAATGGTTCCAAATGGAAATACACATCTAGACAAAATCAGACGTTTCGGATGTCTGGCCTATGCCAAGATACCCAATGCTACGAACAAGTTTTTGGACAGAGCAATCCGTACAATCATGGTAGGATACTCCCAAACTGGTTATGTTTTGTGGCACCCAGAATCCCAGAGATTCATCATATCTAGACATGTGAGATTCAATGAAAAACTGGTTTATAGGGATGTATATAAAATTGACCTAAGAGAAAAATCAAATACGTTAGAAATAACGACAGAAGATAAAACACAATTAAACGGATCAGAAGATCCAAAATCAGAGAAAGAGAAAAGTCAGAAGAGAAAAGCAGATGACAAAGATTCAGAAGCATCAAAGTCTAAGAAACCAGAACCAGAAAAGCGACCATGCTTAGAGAGAAAAGCTAAGACAAACAGACGAACTTGGACACATCTCAGGGAAGCGGTAGTCGAAGTAGAAAATACCAATCACGATCTGCTACAAGTATCTACTCCAACCGGAGAAACCAGAGATGTACACTCAGAAGAAGATGAACTTGGTCATATCTTTATAGCACGAACAAACAGAGTTCCTGTCAGCTATAAAGAAGCCATTGAATCAGACGACAAACATAAATGGTCAGAAGCTAGAAAACAAGAGTTGAAGTCTATGGAAGACAACAACGTCTGGACGCTGGTAGACAGACCCTCCTTAGATAAAGATGGCAAAAAGATTTGCACCATTGATTCCAAGTGGGTGTTCAAGAAGAAAACTTCAGAAGACGGTCAAACGACCTACAAAGGAAGACTAGTTATCAGAGGATTTAAGGATCAAAAAGAATATGAACTTAGGGAAACCTACGCACCCGTCTCTAGATTGCCAGTAGTCAGAGCGACTTTCGCAATCATAAATAAGTTCAATTTAACTGCTTATCAGATGGATGTCAAGACAGCATTTCTGAATGGAACGCTCGACCACGACATCTTCATGGAAATACCAGATGGTATAGAAATACATCCAAGCGTTTCTCAGAGGTTGCTTTGGAACTTGGACTAGAAAAAGACATAAATGAACCATGTTTGTTTACATGGAGACTACAAAATCAGATGGTGGTGTTACTGCTATACGTAGACGATATTATTTTAGCAAGAAATAATTATTTTAGAAAGAAATAAAAGAAAAATTATGTACTACCTTTCAGATGAAAGACTTAGGAGAACCTACATTATTTTTAGGCATGAAGATAACAAGAGACAGAGATCAGAAGATTTTAAAACTGTTTCAATCAGAGTACATAGAGAAATGTCTGGAACGCTTCAATATGAAAGATAGTAAGCCCCAAAAATACCTATGGTTACAAGACAGGTTCGAAAAAGAGAACTTATAAATTCAGAAGAAGCTCAGTTACCAACTCAAGCACCATATAGGGAAGCTATAGGAAGCTTACTATATCTGGCTGGAGCTACCAGACCTGATATTACATTTGCAGTAAACTTCCTGTCCAGAAAACAGCTGTCACCCTCTGAAAGTGACTGGAAGGAAGTAAAAAGGATATTCAGATATCTCAGAGGAACTTCAGATATAGGTTTGATTTTCAGAGCAGAAAATGATTACATGGAAGCAATGACAGATGCCAGCTTCAGAGATTGTGAAGATTCATTTTCAACTGGAGGATATGTAATAAAATTGTACGGCGACTCAATTATGTGGAGAAGTTATAAACAAATATACGTGTCACTCTCTACCTGCCAAGTTGAGTATTTGGCTATGAGCAATGCTAGCCAAGAAATTGTTTCGTTGGACAAAGCTATCAGAGACATACCAGGGAAAACTATGTATCCCATGACGCTCTGGTGCGATAACAAATCTGCAGGGGACTCAGATGGAAGGAAATCACAAGTTAAAAACTTTTATGATGACCTGGAAGAAATTCAGAGAAAACTTCAAAGCTCGGGGGCGTGGTGTAGTTGGGTTTAAGGGCTTTGATTTTATAGTCGCTTCGCTCGCCTTTCTTTGATAAGCCAAGATATAGTTTAAAAAATTTATTGAGTTTGGAGAGCGTAGGTTAAATGGGTTTATTCATTTTGGTTTTCGATTTATTTTTTGCTTCCTTCCGCTTGCCTCACCTTCCTTCGTTGTTTCGATGCATTGAAATTTACGGTGCGTAGAGTAAATGGCTTATCAGAGCATATGAAGTTGGGTCTAAAGTTTGCAAGTTAACGTACTCGACACAGCAAAGGAAGGCGGGCGTGAGGGATGATAACATGTAAATAAAAAATCTATCTACCCCTCGCACTACGAGTTTCAGAACTCGGCATAGCGGAGGAAGGCGAGCGAGGTTTACAGCAATACTACAGTTACGCACTTATTTTACTCTCACATTTTTTATTCTAGAAAAACAAATTATGTACAAGTTACGTAAACATACTCTTCAAAATTCTATGATTTGAGAGTACTCATTTGAAGCATCCATTCATTTTCAATCCACGCTCCAAGAGAATTTTATATGAAATGCGCGGCTTATGTCGATTACAATAGCTTGAACATGTAAAATTATTGGACAACTACAACATATTGTATACATGCCTGTATACAATAATTCTCGCAATTGCTCGCTTTCCTCCGCTGTGCCGAGTACGGAAACAGGCAGTGCATGGGGTAGATGGGTTTGAGAGTTTATGTTTTTGATAAAATTCTAGAAATTGCTCGCCTGCCTCCGCTGTGCCAAGTACGGAAACTGACAATGCGAGGGGTAGGTGGGTTTAAGATTTTATGTTTTTTATCTGAACTTGTCGTGCGTGGGGTAGCTGGGTTTAAGCGCTTTGGTTTTAGATTTTATCCTCGCTTCGCTCGCCTTACTCCGATGTGCCGAGGAGTTTTTATAAATAAATTATTAAGCTCGAAGAGCGTGGTGTATTTGTGTTTAAACGCTTTGGTTTTTGATTTTATACTCGCTTCACTCGCCTTCCTTTGATGTGCCGAGGTGTTGTTTAAATAAATGATTGAGCTCAGGGAGCGTGGTGTAGCTGGGTTTAAGCGCTTTGGTTTTAGATTTTATAATTGCTTCGCTCGCCTTCCTTCGATGTGCCGAGGTGTTGATTAAATAAATTATTGAGCTCAGGGAGCGTGGTGTATTTGGGTTTAAGCGCTTTGGTTTTTGATTTTATACTCGCCTTCCTTTGATGTGCCGAGGTGTTGATTAAATAAATTATTGAGCTCAGGGAGCTTGGTGTATTTGGGTTTAAACGCTTTGGTTTTTGATTTTATACTCGCTTCACTCGCCTTCCTTCGATGTGCCGAGGTGTTGATTAAATAAATGATTGAGCTCAGGGAGCGTGGTGTAGCTGGGTTTAAGCGCTTTGGTTTTAGATTTTATACTTGCTTCGCTCGCCTTCCTTCGATGTGCCGAGGTGTTGATTAAATAAATTATTGAACTCAGGGAGCGTGGTGTATTTGGGTTTAAGCGCTTTGGTTTTTGATTTTATACTCGATTCATACTCGCCTTTTTCCGATGTGCCGAGGTGTTGATTAAATAAATTATTGAGCTTGGGGAGCGTGGTTGAGTTGGGTTTAAGCGGTAGGATTTTATACTCGCTTCGCTCGCCTTCCTCCGATGTGCCTAGATGTAGTTTAAATATTTTATTGAGTTTAGAGAGCGTAGGTTAAATGGGTTTATTCATTTCGGTTTTAGATTTATTTTTTGCTTCCTTCCGCTTGCCTCACCTTCCTTCGTTGTTTCGATGCATTGAAATTTACGGTGCGTAGAGTAAATGGCGAGCATATGAAGTTGGGTCTAAAGTTTGCTGCATTTTGTTGCAAAATTGATCGAATATTCATCATTGGTTACTCCGACATCCTTATTAGTACGCAGGATTTTGGTTCAACAAAAATAAAGGACTGAATTTTGCAATGTATTCCGTATGAAGTTGTTATATGCATTATTTTACAAATCCGATAACAGATTTGTAATCAGAGACCCTAAAATCCCCGGGTAGTATATAGCTTTTTCATAATACTCGAGTTATGCAGTAATTCGCATCAACATAGTTGTTTAAACAAATTATTTTGTAAATCTGATATCAGATTTGTAATCAGCGACCCCAAAAACTCCTTAGAGTACATAGGTTTCCCTCAAAATTCAAATTATGCAGTAATATTCATAAACAAATTGTTTAAACAAATAATTTTGCAAATCTGATATCAGATTCGTAATCATCGGTCCCAAAAACCCCCTATACTACATAGATTGAAGCGTAATTAAAATATTTTACAATTTCAGTATATAGTGTTAAAGGGGCTTTATCATTTTATTGCCTTTATATTGTTGTTTAAACGTTTTGATTATTTCAATAATGTCCTAATAATTCATACTATTCGTATAGTTTATTATTCAACCGTTTTCAACCGCCTGTAATGCCAAAATTAAAATTTTCTACGATTTCAATAATGCGATTCGGGTAAAAGTACGTAAAAAGTTCAATGAATGCTTATAACTGTTATTAATTTTAAAAAATTATTTTTTGTAGTGACTTTTATTTTATTTTTTGCAGGGTCGCCCGATGGCTGCTTCAGGGGACAAAGCAGATGGCTTTTACCGCATTGCCCCCTGAAGTTGGCATTTGAGCGATCCTCCGAATAATCGTGACCCCAGCACTGAGTAAAGAGTGTCAAAAATAATACTAACCTAAAATAGTTGCAAGTAGAGTAGATGGCTTAGAGATGATAACTCTTTAAAGAAAAGAAAAATAGTTCCATGATTTAAATGTGATTTAATTTCGATATAAATATCTATAGCATTTATGTTAAGGATTTAGAAATTTATTTAATTTCTTGATAATTATTTTTGGTTAATAAAAATGTTTCTTTCAACTTTCTTTTTAAAGCGAGTAAAAAGCAAGTAAGTTAAAAAAAATAGCTTTATACTGTATTTATTATAATTTTATACAGACTTTAAAATGTTACAAAAAATTGTTGTAAGCAATAATAGTAATAACTTAATAATAATAATAATAATAACTTAATAATATAATAATAATAACTTCATGACACTATGAGAAGTGAACTGCGCTCAATTGATTTAAAATCAAATCATGAAAATCAAGATAAAAGAAAAGCTATAACGATATAAAGTTAATACAGTAAAATTAAGATATGCATCAAATTTAATTTAGTTTATTAATATAGTCCCTATTTACAACAGTCTTATACACAATAATTTGTCTACAAAGACTTATTTATTTATTAATTTTTTTATTTATTGTGAATTCATGGACTTTAAAGCCCTTGACTTATAACATACAAAGCAAAGCAGGTCGCAAGACGCACAAAACTCTAAAAAATGAAATAAAGTACAAAAAATGAAAATGAAATGTTAGATTACTTGAAAGATATTGTTTGTTCCTGGAGATAACCTATGTTTTGTAGAGATCATATATAGTTTTTAGAACAATTAGTTTCATGGACCACTCTAGAATTCCGCAAATTATAATTAAGCATTCTGGGTGCAAGAATATCCAAAATATCTATAATATTAATCAAATTTTTAATTATTCTATATGCCAGTGATGCAGTATAAAAGTTAAGCAAAGCGTCAATTTGATTAATGTTCATTGTTGAAATGATTCTCATGTAATCAAATCGTGATCAAATCTGTGAAAGGATGTATTGAATACTATTGCAGCCAATCTGATAAAACAATGTTGAAGTGGCTTTGTGTATTTAAGTAAATAATTGTAGAACGGATGCCAACAGTAAGTAAAAAATGGTAGAGCAATAAGGGTCTTGTACAGTATCAACATAATTTGAGCATTCTAAAGATAGTACTACACTAGGTATAACTAGTCAAAACAAGTCTACTTTTTATTTTTGTTTATGGAATATCTTTAAAAATTGAAGATTTATAAGTCAAAATACAACAAATAATGATTATCATTTAATAAGCGATTCTATTTTCCATAATTATTAATAGAAAGTTTCAGTCAAAAGCTCATTTGACTTATATTTTCATGTTAAGTGTACTATTTCTTAATTCGCCCTTTCTATTTGTATACCACATGCTTTATTTACGACTATTGTTGTACAAATAATGAAATAAGCTCTATTTTTTTTAAAAGCTTGTACAAATAAAGGAAAAGCAGTATGTATGATTAGATGAAATTATCATTCACGGCATAATATTAATAAAACATATTAGACTATTTTTAACAATCTAACCTAAAAGTGAAACGTCATGTACAGCAATGATAAACAAGTCTACTAGGGAATTTGGAGTAGCATCCCGCCACACGCTCTTCTGCTAACTTCAGACTAAAAAATGTATTAAATTTTACGCTTAAAAGAAGTAAAGTTGGTATACGTAAGAAATTCAATTAGCGACTATTGTATAATAATGTTTAAATCAGTATATAGTTGATTATTATAATGTGATGTTAATAAATTTTGTCACAAACATTTAAGTATATTTCAAAGTCAATTAAAAATACAATTTTGCACAATATTGCAACTTATTTAAGTAAAATGTAATAAAAATCAAATTGAGTTAGATTGTAGATGTTATTTGGTAAACTTTTTTTTATCTTTTTTTATGAACATATGCATACAAAAATATAAGGATTCCAGTTGTTAATTCAATGGCACTTTCTCAAAGATAGTTGGTCGCCAAACTTTGGTCAAAATAGCTTTTGGTCGACTGGGCGTTTCGTATACTAATATTTATTTATTTATTTATTTATTTATTTCAACACCATATACATATGCCCTTTAAAAGGCATCCTATAGAGGCAAACACAGTTGCCTGTACATAGGGATGGCATAATCACTAATACTAATATACTTAAAACTACCATATAGAGCCAAGATAACGCATTTAACGCTATCATGCCCTTTTTCCTTTTCATAGCAAGTTAACAATATTAAAATATTAAAAAATATAACAAATATAACATCAAAAAGTTAATTCTTTTATATAAACCTCTTTAATTTTCTTTTCATAGAGATTTTACTTATTGATAAGTCTTTGAGATCATTCAGTAGCGTGTTAAATACACTCACAGCCTCAAAATAACTGCTTTTCTTGCTTACTGTTTTATCAATTTTAGGCAATGGTAGATTCTTGTTTCGTGTCTTGTTTGTACTTCTTATGTATCTGTCTCTTAATTCATTATAATGATATACTATACAGTCTAGTGCAAACATTTGCCTTATACTTAGAGGTTGGTTCTCTGCTATATAACAGTTTTTATTTATAATTCGAAGTATTTTCTTTTGTATTCCTTGAATTAAATTTAAGTAATTGTTATAAGCCCCACCCCATGCAATGATGCCATAGTTTGTAATACTTTGAAAGAAGGCATAATATAGTAACATTAGCGTTTTACTATCCATAAATTTCTTTAGCTTCGCAAAAATAAAGATTAAATATCTTGTTGTTTTTATAATATAATTTATGTGTTTATCCCACTTCATGTTATTGTCTATTATTAAACCTAAATATTTACAACTGTCTCTACTCTATTTATTACATTATCACCAATTCTGATGTTTAAGGAGCTAGGCACACTATCACAGTAATTGCCATATGCAATATATACGGTTTTATTTACATTGAGCGATAATTTATTTAGGTTTAGCCATATTGCCACCTTACGAAGATATTCATTTAATTTTTCTTGCGCAGCTGTCCACGAGTTATCACATGAGATAACTGTGTCATCAGCGAAAGATAATATTGTTTCATTTTGGATATCTATCAGTAGCTCATTCACGTATAATATGAACAATAGAGGGCCAAGTATTGTTTCTTGTAGAACCCCTATCATAACTTTTTTGTACTCACTCTTGCCGTTACTTATCTTTACACATTGTTTCCTATCAGATAGATAGCTGCTGAGTAATTTTAATGCTTCTCCTCTTACACCGTATCTTTCTAATTTGTCCAGCAGTATACTGTGATCTACCATATCGAAGGCTTTAGCCAGATCTAAGAACGCAGTTATAATCGGTTTGCTTTTATCTAGGTTTCTATATATAATATTTGATAGACAATTGAGAGCATCCTTCGTTTCTCTCTGTCTTAGAAAGCCGAATTGTCTATCAGATATTATTTTGTGCTTCATGATAAAATTATAAAGTCTATTGTATATGATTTTTTCAAGTATTTTGGCAATGTTAGAAATTTGCGATATTGGTCTATAGTTGCCAATACAACTATTGTCTCCCGATTTATATATAGGTACAAATCTGCTTTTCTCAGTGCATTAGACCAGATTGATTGCTGTAAGCATAGATTAAATATATACTCTAACGGTTTTGATATATGTTTTGATAAAGATTTGATAGTTATTGCACTAATATGAGTCCCACTCAACTCTTTTTGCAATATTTATTAACTTGCCATAGTTAAAGCAGGCTGATTGATTGTAATCATTTTGTATTTTGAATTTATTAATACTTATGAAGAGTGGATAATGATCATTAAACGGTATGTTTAACTTAAAAGACTCCAACTCAATATTTCTTACTTTGGCGAAACAATTGTCTATACACGTACCGTTCTCACTGTTCTGAGATCGTTTTGTGATTCCTCTAAAAAATGGAGTATATTCATTTTCAAAAAAATTATTCAGAAATTCTTGAGCGATTGTCCTTTCAGCTAAACCAATTTTGTCATGATTAGTTTCCCCTATATCAATATTAAAATCTCCAAATATACATTGATTTTTTATATTAACCTGTTTAGCCAGGAATTTTCTTACTGAATTAGTAAACTCAGATTTCGATACATCGTGGCACCTGTACATAGTAGAGATCCTGATTGCATCACCTGACTCTAGAAAAGTATCAGAACTTACAACACTCAATATATCAATTACTTCTATTTTAGTTTTTTCCTGTATATTCTTTTTTATATATAACATGACTCCATCAGCCTTATTTATTACTGTTATTGTAATAGCTTTTATAGCCTTGTAATTGATAGTATTGAGGATGTTGTAAGATCCATGTTTCCGTACATATTATAATAATTGGTTTTACTACAAAGCTTTCAATAAATGATTCTAATTTTTCGTAATTCGCATTTAAACTTCTTATATTTACACAGAGAATTAAGTTCTTTTTCTTCGAGATGCTCTTGTTGAGTGATCTGATGTTTTCTGCATCACGTTCTATGTTGTGTATGTTTTTAAAATTGAATTCTTGAGCCATTAGTTAATCCTTTTTTCTTAGTCTATTTGTTATACGTGTGTTAACTGCGTTGAGTGACGTAGAAGACATCTCAGATGCACGCATAGTTATAGCTTTGTTTGAAGTATTTTCTGCCATACCGACATATTTCGGTATTACAGGTTGTATCGTGTAGTCAGTAAGGTCTATGAACTTTCTTATTTTATTTTGTAGGGTACTGCATGCGTGGCTATCTGTTGCCATATGCTCAGTATTATATTGAGTTTTATATTTATTATTGCTGAAGATACAGTTAGGACAATTTAATTTATTACCGGAACAGTCTGGAGTCTTATGATTGCCTGCACATTTTAAACATGTGTGATTATTTGTGCACTTAAAGCCATTATGCCCATATCTACCACAATTAAAACATGGCTTAATGTTGCAGTAGTCATGCACCTTACAGTTTTGATAACCCACGAAGATCCTGTTTTTATTCTCTCTCACATGTTGATATAGTTCAGCAGGGATTTCTAATATGACTGACTGTAGATGAGTTTTGGAGTTATCATATGAGTGCAATACTGGACACTTCTTGTTGAATTTACTAAATTTCTTTCATTTATGTCATCTTCAATTTTTTTATTGTCTAAAGTTTCAAAATTATCTATTCCAACTATTTTAACCTTTGGATTCTCTATTGTTTCTTTTGTAACATCACAACTTTCATCAAGCTTTTTCTTCAAAACATTATATGCTTTGCTTGCACTTTCTTCTGTTAAACAATCTACTATTATTTCACTCTTTTTCTGAATTAGTTTTTTTGCTTGTATGCTCTTATCTTTAATGAGATAGTGTGCAACAGCATCATTTTTTTGCCAATAGGGTATTCTTTAGTATCTTTGTTTTTAACTATAATTTTTGGGATTCGTTTTGGCTTGTTATTAGTCATGGCACTCGAAATTACTTTCACTTTTCTGCTTATCAAATAATTCTCTCAATAACTTATTTTTTTCTTTCAGTTTTTTATTTAGTTCTTTTAATAGTGCATTTTCACGCTTCAAATTACTCACTTTCAGCTTCTGACACACTTATTTTATCACTTTTTCTCAATTTAATTTGAGCAATGATTATTTTGGCTTCATTACTCAGCACATTTGTATTCACTTTCGAGGTTAGGTCTACTTGGTAATGTTCCGGACATAATCCTAGAACTCCACTGATTTTTACTGCCCCATCTATTTTAGCAAAATCACTAGTATGAAAAGCTTCCTCACATATTATACAAATAACCGTTTTTACTTCCACTTTTGGATGACATTTATAGAAAATTGCTGACTGTGAAGTCACCGAGCACGCGCTCGATGACTCCATCTTGGTTTTTTTTATACACGTAACATATTTTTATTTTCGTATTCTAAAGGCAACGCAACGTGTTTATGTAAGAAATTCATATATATAAAAAAAACTACTTATTCATTACCGCTCTCCGCTTGAGTTATGTTGGATATTTTCGTATTTTAACAACATGTTTATGCGAGAGATGCACATGTATTAGAAAACTGCTGCCAATTCTTTGGCACGTATCTTCCTCCAACAAAATTTATAGTTTTAATAGATAAAATATATAGTATATTAATGATTTTTAAAATACTTTCAATCTTAATTATTTCACGGAAGGAGCAGCTATGACAATATTAAACCATATAATTTTCATGGAACATATTAAACCTTAATATTTTAAATACCATAGGGTCCTCATAACCTCATAAAATCATGAATTTTCTCAAAATATTCTGAACTTTAGTTAGCGAGTTATGAGGTATAACAAAAATAATAATTTTTAGTTATACGGGGTATACAGGGTGAGAGACAAAAAATTTGAATCTTAATTCCTTTTAAAGTAATCGGTTTCATAAGCTGCAAAAAGAACTTAGCCGAGGCAAGCAAAAGATCTATCTTTTCTCAAAATTTCAACTTAATTAGTCTCTTTGCTCCCGTAATCGTACTATTTTTAGCTCAAAAACTAGTCGCCAAAATGGCTTAAAATTTAAACAGCAAATAGATATTATCGTTTTTTATTATCTTAAATTTTTTCAAAACGTTTGACGATTTAGTTTTAGAAATATTATTAAATTTTTTTTTCAAATCACCTTTTTTATCATAACAATTAAACGGAACAGTCAATCTAGAAAATCTTGCGGGAAAAAGTAGGCAATTTTATGCTCTTTTAGATACACTATTGTTTAATATATTGTATAAATCATATCATTAAAAAAAGCAAAAATATTAATTAAACAATCGAAAAATAGCTATAATATGGCCATAAAATGGTCAGAATCATAAAAAAAAATTCCTGAATTCAGAATCAGAAAACACAAATGCATGTCAAATTTTATTAGGATCTGTCGCGTGGTTCCAGAATCATAACGGCATATGTACACCCGACGTGAATTTGTCCACGGTACCGTTACCAAAACATGACCGTCGCGTTTTCTTGAAAAGTAGCCTTGAAAAACATGTCGGTTTACTAACCCAATAAACAACAAGTTTTCTAAAAGCGCACCTAAAGATGACTTTCTCTGGGTAAACGGACGTCTTTCAGAAATTCTGATAGGAATCATTTCAGATGGCTGATAGGTTGCGCCCTACTGAAAAAATCAGATGACAATCAACTGATAATCAGCTGATAATCAGCAGATAATCATGCCAAAACGTTAGCTGATTATCAGGTGATTTCAGCTCAGTATTTTTAATAAAAATTTTTTCTTAGCAGATCTACAATGTTTGATATTTCTCCTTGTTTTTAACGCTTTTCTCAACGTCTGCTCTGTCACATCCATTCGCAAATGATGTGGGATGTGTTTCACTGCTTGGAAAGGATTTTCTCGCAGCTGTTCGCAAACCACATTTAGTTGCTGGTTATTAACTTTTTGCACACCCATATTGTTTATTCTACTGTCGAAAATACTAAGTCATAATTACCTTTATTTTAATGGTATTAGACCTTCTTTATACCTCTATAATACCTACGTATAGTAGGGAGTCCATAATTCACTGACCGTAAGATTCCAAAGGAACGAATGGCCCAAATGAGCTCAAACTCCAGGATCCCTATATAAAAAAGTCATGACCGGATGTTGTGAAGCCAAGATAGACGTTTTGTGATTGGCTCATGTAGTGCGCATGCATCTAAGTCAGGAAGTATAAACGTCTTTTAGGTTAGTACGTGCGAAGCGCGCTGTTCAAGCTCTAGTATTGTTTAAAACTACATTATTTATGGTATGAATGAGGGGATATGGTTTAAATGTCATAGAAAAAGTTTTATAAGCATATTACTGATTTTTTTATCAATTTTTGATAAAAAATGCCCGCAGCGCCACCGCTATGATGTATCAATCCCATCTCGTACGGGATACTTTGCGCGCAAACGTCCGCCATTGTCCGCCACAGAGACATCGTGACCGCTACGCTGCAACGATCTTGCGCTTCTATTTTACAAGAAACAATCAAAAAGTTTTTAAAACAAGTGAATATCTACCATTCCGCAAGTTAAGTGATAGATTTGTGATCGGCTAAAGTCTACGAGACGCACTTTGTCGAAACTTTTAGTGTTTCTTCCACAATTTTTACGACGCAGTTTGAGGTTACGCGAAGAAAAGTTGAATCAAATTAAAGATGAATAATATTGAACAGACAGTTGCGCAAGAAGTCCAAGCTAGTCCGTTTATTTATAATCCCCTCGACAAGATCATAAGTCATCATAAGTATAAAGAGAAGAGAATGGCAGCATTTCAAGAAATAGCAATGGCTATAAACAGACATCACGATGAGATTGTTAAAGAAGTTGATGGTTAGTTAGATCACTATTATCTTATATACGACAAAAATACTACAATAATATATTTATTTTACAGGTACAGTAGTGAAAAAGATTTATGAAGATTTGAGGAAGTTTTATTGTTCCATCAATAAAAAAAAGCTCATAAGAGGGGAAGTAACTATGAACATGCTGACTGCCAGAAGAACAGCAGTAATGCAGAATATGTCGTATCTACGATACTTTGTGAAGCATTTAGAAGGATGGGACAATTTATTAATTAATTAGTGACGACAGCTGTAGTCTGGTGCTTACATGAATGATGCTCTGGCGATTACAAGGTGAAGCGATCTTCCTTGTTTCCTTGTTATGGATAAATGACAGTATAGTATAGATATTGATGATATTAAGGTAAGAAACAACAATTCATACGTATGAAATGCTTGCTATATCTCTGGAATAGGCCTTAACAATATTGCTTACCAATTAGGTTGTTGCTAGATCATTTTACCTACTTGATCCTGCTGGGTTTAATCCCAATAGGCAGATATGGCTGGACCACCTCTTCTAAAAAATGTACAACCAGTGTCTATGAATAATCAACAGTCGTTTAGAGGGTCTCCTATGCTAGATCAGCCACAACAAAGCATGCCTGGTCCTCTGCAATATGGGACATATATGAATAATCCACCCAATGCAAATCGACAAAACTTGTCTGGGCCTCCGATATCTGGGTCATATTATCAAGGTCCACCACCGACCAATCAACAACATATACCAAAACCTTCTCCTCCTGGACAAATTAGTGGATTATCTCTATTAGTGGACCTCTGCTGCCAGGACAAGCAAATTTATTTGGTGTAGTATGAATAAAACACTCCAGCTCTTCTGATGGTGCTCTCTCGTCTAACCATGCACCTTATCGAGGGAGAATTTAATTATTCTTAAGGTAACGTCAACGATGAAACATACAAGTCACAGTATTTCATATGTATTATTTATACTCCATGAAAAACCTTTATCAACAAAATATTCCTTTATGTTTCAGATTGTTCGTGTTCACAATGTTCATCTTTACAAGATTCTGATGTTCATTTTTGTAATCTCAATCAAAAACATATTGATACTATTTTTCTATATTAATACAGCGTGTTCTGTAGTAATTTTTGTATACTATTTCTCTTGCGTATCATTATAATGAACGTTTCTTTTTGCTAATAATACAATGTAAAACGTTCGTAAAATATTGAACAGCGTTTTTTATTCATTTAATCCTCCAAATCCTAAATAATATGTAAATTTGTTTTATTTCAATTTTTATTTCATCTATCAACATTCACTTTTTGAGGTTAATTTTTCAAGACATTCAGTTTTTGATTACAATGTAATTTTTACAGTAGCATAACTGAAATTATTATTGCAATATTAATTAAATTATTTTTTGAATTAAAAAATCCCGCCATTCCAACTATAGCTATAAGTTTCAAATTTAAATATCCCGCCACTCCAGTTTGTGTTCCTGAAAGTTAGTAAACCGACATCTTTTTCAAGGCTACTTTTCAAGAAAACGCGACGGTCATGTTTTGGTAACGGTACGGTGGACAAATTCACGTCAGGTGTACACACACACGCACGCACGCATACACCCTGTTGAAAATAATGACGTCATTTTATGACATCATTGATTGACGTCATTTGTTACTACAAATTGGAACCTTTTATGACGTCATTGTATGACGTCATTATTTTACACAGGTTGTACTTCTAAATACTAAATACTTATACTCTTAAATACTTCAATATTGATAAAATGGTTGCCTATATAGGTGCTACCATCCGGATGGTAGTACGGAAAATGGGGGCTAATGTCCAGGAAATTATTAATTTTTAATAATCTTACTAAAGGCGGCTAATGGAAAAAGAGAAAAGGGAAAGAATGGAACTGGAGGAGAGAGTGAAGAGGGATGCGGAGAAAGAGAGAAGAAAAAGGGAAGAACTGAAAAGAAAAATGGAAGAAAGGGTAAAAGTGTTGGAGGAGAAGGCAGAAGGAGAGAAGACAGATAAAGCGGAAGCAGAAAGTAAAGGGAAAGAGAAGAAGGAAAATGATGATAAACAACTGAAGGAGCTAGAATGGAGGATTGAGGAAGGAGAAAGAGAAAGGAAACGGAACAATGTGGTAATAACAGGGCTCAAAGAGAATAGGTGGGACAAGGTGAAGATCGAAGGTTGGTTTGAACAAAAGCTAGAAATTACAGTGAAGGTAAAGAGGACATGGCTGATTAGAGGCAAGGCCACAAACAGAATCGTGGTAGAATGCGTAGACAGAGAAGAAAAGGAAAAGATAATGGAGGCTAAGAATAAACTAAAGGGCACGGACGTGTTCATAGATCACGATACAACTGGGATAGAGAGGAGAAATAGAGAGAAGCTGAACAGGCTGGCGAAAGAGTGGAGAAGCGAAGGCAAGAATAAGGGAAAGAAGAAAGGCAGAGAAAAAGGGAAAGAAAAAGAAACTGAAAGTATTGAGCTGGAACGTGGCAGGACTTAAAGGGGTGGACGAGGAAGGATGGGGATTTCTACGGGAATTCGACGTCATTTGCCTGCAGGAGACATGGACAGGAGGCGGAGAAGAGGAAATCATAAGGAAAAGGCTACAGGGATACGAGGTAGAGGTAAGAGAGGCAAAGAAGGGGGGATGCAGAGGTAGACTAAAGGGAGGAATGATAATGACAGTCAGGAAAATAAGTAAAGAGGATAAAGTAGAGTGGATGGAAGGGTGATCAGGAGAATTTATAGAAGGGAAGATCAGAATAAAAGGAGAGGAATGGTGGATAGGCTCGACATATATGAGGGATGAGAAAAAGAAGAACTATGAAGAGATAGAGGAAATGCTAGAAAGGGCAGATGGTGGAGGTAGGATACTTTGGTGCGGAGACCTAAATGCAAGGACAGGAACAGAGGGTGGAAGTCTGGATGAGTAGGGAAATGAGGAAAGAAGAGAATCCAAGGATAAAACAATAAATAAAGAAGGGGAAGAGCTATTAGGCAGATTAAAAGAGATGGGGCTATCCATATTAAACGGTAACATAGAAGGGGATAAGGAAGGGGAAATAACGTACGTGGGAGGAATGGGATGTTCAGTAATAGATTACGGGATAGCAAATGAGGAAGGGAGGAGAAAGATAAAAAGGATGAAGGTAAAAGATAGAATAGAATCGGACCATGGGGTGCTTGAGATAGAGATAGATACAGAGAGAAAAGCGGAGGTGGTAAAAGAGGAAACTAGTAGAGCAATATGGACAGAGAAGGCCATTATAAAATACAGGAACTGGCTAGAGAAAAGAGGAGAAGCGAAATCATGGAGAGAATTGAAAGTGAAAATAAGGAACGCGATACAAACCAAAAGAGGAGTGAGAAAGAAGAATGAAAAGAATAGATGGTGTGATGAAGAATGCAGAAAAAAGAGGGCAGAAATGAAGAGGGCAAAAGAAGGGATTAGAGGAGATGGGGTCAACAGGTACACACAGGTAAAGAGAGAATTAAAGAACATGTACAGGAACAAAAAGGAAGAGGGACTAACGAAGGAGGTAAATGAAGCGAAAGAGGACAGATCGGGCAAAAAATTCTGGAATATGGTTAAAAGGAGGAGAAGAGGGAAAAGAGAGCAGGTTGATAAGAAGATAGAAGATGCGAAGTGGTTAGAACACTTTAAAGGGCAACTAGGAGAGGGAGAAACACAGAG
The DNA here is from genome assembly GCA_016647725.1 of Nasonia giraulti. Classification (NCBI taxonomy): domain Eukaryota; kingdom Metazoa; phylum Arthropoda; class Insecta; order Hymenoptera; family Pteromalidae; genus Nasonia; species Nasonia giraulti. Next base: position 82,599 of record QLYP01000276.1, on the reverse strand, counting down.
AGAGGGGATCAGGGAAATAGAAGAGCCAGCAAGAAGGGGGATAGAAGAGGAGGAAAGAGAGATAGAAGTAGAGGAAGTGAGGGAAATAATCAGAAAGTTGACGGAGAAAAAGGCACCAGGAGATGATGGAATACAGAACGAAGCATGGAAATATGGTGAAGAGAACCTAGTAGAGGAGCTGATGGAGATACTGGGAAAGATATGAAAAGGAGAGGGACTACCAGAAGAATGAAGAAAAGGGACAGTGAAAACAAACTTTAAAAAAGGAGATAAAGGAGAATGTAAAAACTACAGAGGGATAACCCTAATGGATACAGGATACAAAATATATGCAGAACTGATAAGAGGGAGAATGGAAAAGAAGATAGAAGAAGAGAACAGACTGAGCGATACGTAAATGGGATTTAGAAAATATACGTGGTAAGTAAGGCAGTGGAGCAAGAGCTTATGCACTGGGAGACGAAACGCTTCAAACTGGAAACAAGAGCAAGAAAAAGGGCAGTTAGATACGAGGGAAAATTAAGGAAGGCTAAAGAAAACTCCTTGCTAAGAGAATGCTGCAGCTTACGGAAAAAAGAGGGAGAAAAAGAGATACGGAGAAGAAGAAGGAAGGGTGTAAGAAGGAGCGAATTAGAAAAATGCGGTATATCGGTGGAAGAATACAACAGGAGAGTAGAAGAGGGTGAAGGGGTAGATGAGGAGATTGAAAAGATAAACAAGGACACATAATGTCAAAAGTGGAGAGACGAAATAAGAGGGTCGAAATATGCAGAAGAGGTAAGAGAACTACTGATGGAACAAGGAGAAATACCGGAATATCTAGGAGAGACAGGAGAAAGGAGGAGAGGGGCACTGGAAAAGATAGCAAGATTTAGACTAGGAAGCGAAACGAGAGGCAACTACTACTGGATGAAAGAAGAAGACAGAAAATGCAGGATGTGCGGGCGAGAAGAAGAGACACTGAGACACGTAATGGAAAAATGTGAGGAGACGAAGATATCAGAGAAAAAATGGGAAGAAATATGCGGAGGCAAAAGAAGTCAAATAGGGATCCTTAACAGTATTATATGGAAACGGAAAAACAAAGAAAAAGTAACAGAATAAAGGAGAAAGAAGAATAAAGAAAGGGAAGGAAGACAAAGTGTACCGGGAGCAGTTTTAAAGAGCGCGCGGAAACCACCTAGGGAACTCCGAGGAGTAGTCCCTAGAAGTGTAGAGAGAAATAAACTAGGAGCGTCGGCAAAGAAGAAAGGAGTAGAAAGAGGGAAAGGACGAAAAAGAAAACGGAACGAATGGAACAGAGGCGAAAGCACGTATGGAAAAAGGCAGAAAGAGGTTAGAAAGAAGAGGTCAGTCAACTAGATAAGAGATAAAAAAGTGAAAAAAAGCTAGATAGCGGAGATGACTCACTTCGAGAGAAGGGTGGAGAGGGAGATGAGAGAAATAAAAGAGGAGGTAAAGGAGTGGAAGGTGAAGATGCAACTAGAGAGGGGAAAAAGAAGCGGCGGAGAGGAAATTGATGGACCTAGACGGGGATGTGGAGATCCTGAAGGGAAAAGTGAGAGAAGAGAGAAGAGAAAAGGAGAAGATGCAAAGGGCAGTTGAATAGATGAGGGCTAAGATAAAGAAGGTGGAGGAAAAGAGGAGACGCGAGAAAGAGAGAAAAGAATCAGAACAGGTAAGCAAAGTGAAAGTGAGAAGTGAGGCTAGGTTGGTGTCAGCAAGCAAAAGAAAGAGGATGGAAGAGGGAAGAAGCAAGGTGTGGGAGAGATGAGTAATAATTCACAAGGGAGTAAACTGCGACGAGAACAAGGTACTACAAGAATGGCTGGATGAATTTTTGGAAAGGACAACTGGAAACTGGAGGAGACATCCAACAAAGACACCAATAATATTATTTTCAAATCAAGAGAAGAAATGGAGGAAGTCTGGAAAAGGAGAGAAGAGATTAACGAAGAGGACAAAGTGAGAATGGAGCATTGGATGAACCGTGAAGACAGAAGGGCAAAAAGAGAGGCAATTTTAGAAAGGGAAAGAAGAATGGGTGAACTAATGAGAAGAGGGAACATTAGGGTGAGAGTAGAAGGAGAGACATACGAACGGATAGAGGAAGAGGGTAGGATAAAGAAGGTGAAAGAAGCGGAGATGAGGGATGAGGAGGAGGAGAGAAGGGCAAGAAGGAAGAAGGAAGACAAGGGAGGAGAAAGCTACATTGCACTATGTACAAGAATAAAGAAAAAAGAAAAAAAAATGAAAAAAGATGTACGGGGAGAATTATATTTTTGTAGAATATTGTAAATACAATAAAGCTAATAATAATAATAATAATTTTACTAAACAAAAAATAATTAAAAAACAATATTTCTTTGGTGGTTCTTAGCCCCCATTTTCCGTACTACCATTCGGATGGTAGCACCTGTATAGGCAACCATTTCATAAATTTTGAAGTATTCAAGAGTATAAGTATTTAGAAGTACAACCTGTTAAAAATAATGATGTCATAAAAGGTTCCAATTTGTAGCAACAAATGACGTCATTTAACGTTATTTAATGACGTCATTATTTTCAACAGGGTAGCCATCCGCACGGACATTTTCTAAAAACGCGCATGATTTAAACTCTAAACACCTTCAAATACATTTCTAAGATGTTTTAGCAAAACTGGAAATTTTACTATTACAAAACTTCCTCTAGGATAAAACAAAATATCCCTACTAACCCATTACCGCCCTTCGCTTGAGTTTAAGTTCGTTATTTTCGCATTTTAAAGACAATGCAACGCGCTTATATGAGATACTCACATGTATTTAAAAAATAACTATTCTAACCCATCATTGCCCTTCGGTTCAGTTAAAATTGGTTTTAGTACCGAGTTGCTTAACTTAATAACCCATATGTAAAGATGTTGAGTGAGTCAACTGAAAAATCCAAATGAAAATAATAGGGCGCTTTGCGAAGCCATTGCCAGCAACACAATGTATATCTATATAGATCATCGATATAGATATACATTACGTTAAAAGAGAATAACAGTTGACGAAGGTTAAAAAGTGCATGGCATGTTTATTTATCTTCAGCTTTTATTATTAGAACCACTAAATTGTTTGAAATATCGCTAAATGCTTCTAAAAACAAGTTGAATCTAGGTCTGATAACATGCGAGTTGCTGCACGCAACACCCCAATACTTAAAATAGAATCCGGTAGGCAGCGTCGCCTTTCGCGCCAAGAGGTACTTACCTAGCGTATCGTAGAAGATATTGTGTCTTGTCAACCTGATATAACCAGAGATCGCTCTGTAACTTTGAGTAAGGCAAGGCCCACCTCTTACTTTGTAAAATTGTGCTCTTCTCATCTGGCTAGGGAAATGATTGCAGCAAAGAAAAAATGTAACCTGCTACATTCGCCAGATGTCAATCAGCCCTTGACCAGGAGGACTCCTCTAAAATTGTTTAAATCTTATTTTATGTCGATCGTCTCGTGATTTGAATCTTCGCGCGCATGGTTTGACTCTCGTGTGCTTGCGCACGAGCGCGGAAGCTGATCCGATCCGCGTCATGAGTGGCATCCACTGTCACTTGGCCGAATGATTGTTCGTATTATTATAAAAAAACTGTTTGAATCACCACAAAACTCACCATTATTAGCTACCTTCTCACTTAATCTGTGCTGATTGACCCTTATTTATGGGTTTTATTTCCTCTTTCTTGAGAAAGTCGTATAAAATCGCTTAGCCTTGCTATGGCCAGTACTGTCCCATATACATGTTGCTTTAACTACCTTGTTTTATTGCTAAAGAATTTTATAATGTTCGAAATGTTTGTTAATACGCATAGAAATATTGTATTAACGTGGTTTTACTTCTACGCTTTCCTGGAAAATTTTCATTTTGGGATCTTAGTTATTTTCTGAAGTTGCTTGTGTATTTTCTAGGCCCTGTTACCTATCACCTACTGAGTCGCTGGCGCACGATTACCCCCCCCCCTCCCCCCCTCAATACTGCCGTCGGCGCTGCGCAACGAAAGCGCATAACACGAACGGGGTCGCTGAACACGAATATGGCGACGGCGACGGCCTCCGAGGTACCTGGTGCCCAGGGTAGACGGTATTAACGTTGCCTTCTAGAATTATAATTAGCATTACATCGGAAACTGTTGCTGTTACGATATTCGTATTCAACGACCCCAAAAACTCCCGAGTAACGAGTTTTAACTGATTGTATTAGTAATTTTCATAAAACTCTAGGAGACGACGTTTATACCGTCTACCCTGGGCACCAGGTACCTCGGAGACCGTCGCCGTCGCCATATTCGTGTTCAGTGACCCCAAAAACCCCAGAGTAGCAAAACTGGACTGATTTCCATCAATATTTACTAAGTTGTAAATTTCACACGCGTTCCTGAAAAGCAAACTCGTCCTCAGACTTCGCGCATGGAAAAACTAGTGCAGGGCAGGACAAAACACGCTGTGACGCAGCGCCCGAATTCGTGACTCGCATACTGCCACATGGTGGGGGGAAAGATAGCTTGAGCTGCTAGTCGTCATCGTCTGTGGCGCTGCGCTGACGTTTCTGCTTGCATTATTGCCATACACGGAAGATAGTTTTTAGGCTTCGTGGCGCTGTCGATAGCGTCTTTTTTTGTAGGTTGGTAGCGGAGGTAGAATCCGCTACGCGCTTGAATTTCGTTAGTTCACCGAGCTGACTGCTGTTTAGTGGTGGCAGGGAGATACGCCCTGTGGCCCTTGAGTGGTTCTTTGGAGTAGTTTTATATTGTTGCTCCTTGCCGATGTGGCCTCTTGCAGTGGGTGTGTTTGTGGTCTGCGTGAGGCCTTTAAATCTCTCACCTCCACCCGCGTAAAATCGAGCTCATCAAGCACGCGAGAGAAGTTAAAGGTGGTCTGCTCTTTGCTGACTAAATTCTAATTCCTGCTTTGATGTAGAATTCGCACAGTGATTGTATGGACAAGACGTCCATAGATGCCAGAATAGAGCAGGTGTCAAAGGTATTGGTATTGTATTTGACTCTTAAGATTTCTTTTAATTCGTTTCTAAGAATAATATATTGATTACACTCCCATGTTAAGTGTTGCAGGTCGCAGTATTCGTGTCCACAGATGCATGTGGGGCTATCTAGAAGGTTCATTCTATATAGTTTCTCTGAAGTGCAGGGAGAGGCTGTGAGGATTCTTAGGTAAATACTGATCTGTTCTTTGTTAAGGTTATTTAACATTTTTTTGATATTGTTTAGACTACTGAAAGATAGTTTTTTGAGATATTCTTTTTCTTTTTTGTCAAGCTGCACTGTATGAAAGCTATGCCACTTAGCATCGAGTAGGTGAATTTGAGAGAGAAACAATTGGTACCAGTTGGTTTTGAATGTTGATATATCATGCAGTTCTATGGCATTTTTTCCTCCCTATCTGCCGTGGTGTCGCCTTTGCTATCTGTGTGGCCAGGGATCTACACTAAGTTAACTTTGTTTTTATTTTTTTTTTGATAAATTGGATGTTCAGTTTGCATTCCAAGATTAGGGCTAAGGTTGTGGCATTGCAGGTTGTGTTTTTAATATGACGATGAATTGCAGTTTTTGAGTCGGAAAAGACAGTTGAGTTCTTAAGGTTTCTATTTTTAATGTATCGGAGTGTCATTAATATTGCGAAGGTCTCAGATTCTGTGCTAGTGGAAGAGTTTTTGATTTTATATTTGAATACATTGTTTTGATTTTCATGATATACGGCCAGTTCCTGACAGTCATGCCTGAGAGGATGGGCTGTATCAACAAAGATTCTATCGCACGCTGGAAAATTCTGCAAAACTAGTTGATCCAAACTAATTCCAACCTCATTTGCCGAATCCCAGGCGATATTCGTAACGTTGACATCTGTGTCTTGGCATTCAAGTGGAAATTCGTATGGGACAGGTAGTTCGGTTTGGAATATATCAGGTTGTGTCTTTTATTTCTTTATAGTACTTAATTGTGGTTCTCATGATGAATTTGGATTTGTTTTTAGTATTTTTTTCTACTGATTCTATTAATGATTTAATATAATTTATGCGTTTTTTTTTTAATGTTTGCTGATTTCATAATGTATTTTTTGATTAGAATTTCCCTGCGGTGTTCGAGTGTGGTTTCTACAGCGGCATTGAGGGCAAGATTGTTGAATGAGAATCTTGGAATGCCCAGGCATATTTTCAATCCTGTGTTATGGACCGATTTGAGCTTCTTAAGGTGACAATCAGCTGCGTTTGAAAAGAATGAGAACCCCCATTCCAGAATAGGCCTAGTGAGGGCTTTATATGTGTTTAAAAGTAAGGGAGGTTTGACTCCGAAATTTTTGTTTGTGAAGGCTTTTAGAATGTTTAAGGCACTTATTCCTCTGTTTTTAATATCTTTGATGTGAGGTAACCATCTCAATTTAGAGTCGAAAGTTAGACCCAAGAATTTTACTTGATCCGCGGGGAAGATATCTGTTTTATCTATTTATATTTTTGTGTTTTAGGGATTTTCTTCTGTTATTTATCATAATGAACTGGAACTTGTGTGAGACAATATTTAGGCCTCTTTGTTTAAGCCAATGCTTAAGCTGGTTAGCACCTTCCTCGATGGCCTCAGTGGGAGTCCTTTTGTGGTGGATTGGTCCTCGATATGCTTCTTATTGAGGTAGAAGGATATGTTCCTAAAGCTTCTTATTTTCTGGATGAAAGAGGTGGTTTTGCTACTAATATTTAGTTCAATAAGGTCTTGTATGAGAGTGTTAGGATCTACATTGTCAAAGGCTCCTTCGATATCCAGCATAAGTACAGCGAAGACATGTTTTTTTGATAGGGAGAGGTAAGCCTTACTGGCTAGGAGGGTTGTACTATCTTGAGACTTTTGTTTGCGGAAGCCAAATTGTGAGGAAGGTATTATATTGTCATTTTCTACGTACCAATCTAACCATTTTTTGATTGTGGTTGTAAATGTCAGATGGGATAGGGATCGTGTTTGAGTGAGTGCTGGAGCAGATCTTTTGAATGGTATTTTGGATTTTTGGTTTATCGTTGTCAAGGTTATCTATGCTATTTGGCGTCGCTAGGTATCTATTTAATCCTTTAATTGATTCCCAAATTGTTTTAGTCTTGGATGTCCGGCTTAGTAATTGCAAGTATTTATGCATGTACTCTTGTTTTTTTTTTTTTTTTTGCTATGAGCTGAAATTGCTCATTTGTCTCTACATATTTTGCGTAAGTAATTGAGTTGCGATTTTGACGGTATTCCTCGGTAGCATTTTTCCTGTTTTCGATTGCCAAATCTAGTTCTGATGACCACCATATGGGTTTAGGGTTCTTTATTATTCTTTCGCCTTTGGAGATTTTTGCTCCTGACTCCTTAATAGATATAATTATGCAGCTGGTAATTTTTTCATAAGCTTCTATGGGATTCATGAGGGTGAGATCTTCGTTTCCGACTCTATTTTCTACCTCAGATTGAAATTTAGTTCAGTTTACTTTATTGGTGTTTAATTTAGTTCTTTTAGTTGAAGGTTTATCCTGTTACAATGCCGCTACCCTAAGCGGGACTTGAACGTTGTCGTCCAGATCGGACGGGTGGGTGCCTATCACCACTACACAGCGCGTCCTTAGGTTGCGGATAGAGAAACAGCCCCTAAGAAAGAGGTTAGCTGCAAATAAATTGAATAAGCAGCCGCGGACAGCCGATAGAAACAGGCGTGGGTGTGATGAGCCCACACTGTCGAACGCATTCATCTAGAAACAGTACGCAAGCACCACAACAAAAAAAATTCACATTATCTCTTATCTCTCAATCTATCTCTTTCATCACACATTACAAAAATGGGCAAAAATCCTGCTGCCGAGGAGGATGCGGGAGCGATGACAACTACCCCGAAAGGGGATGTGTAGAATGATTCCTCACCTGGTCTTACGCGGTAACGATGCCAGCGAAGGCGCGCTGCCTTGCAGGGGGGCGTTAGGATGCGAGAATGAAACCGTAGTGTGTCTGACGACGAATTGACACTGTCCTCGTCAAAGTCGGAAAGCTTTTATACTTAGTTCTAGAGAGGTATGGGGGTTATCACCTCTAGAACGGTGGACTCACCTGCGATCGGAACAGGATCCGAAGCGCGCGGGTTTAACATACTATCATGGCTCAAAAAAATCAAATCCGAACCAAAAGGGACTTGGAATGTTCGCAGTCTATACAGAGCAGGCGCGTTTAAAGAACTCGTAAAGGAAGCTGATAGGTACAATCTAGATTTGGTAGCAATACAGGAATCGCGGTGGCCAGATCGCGGAGTACTAGCATCGGGTAACTTCACGTACCTGTATGGGGCCGGGAGTGGGGGATCTCTAGGCACCGGATTTCTCGTAAGCAAAAGCATCATACGTTCGGTTAAAAGTTTCAAATCCGTCAATGAGAGGCTCTCGTACATCATTATCGAAGGTAAATGGTATAGATATGTATTTATGAATGTGCACTGTCCCGGACGGGGCCACGCAGAACCAAATTGATCATTTCCTCATTGAAAAACGACGTCATACTAATATTCTCGACGTAAGGGCTTACAGAGGGGCAGATAGCGACTCGGACCACTTCCTAGTAGTAGCCAAATTAAGAGCTAGACTAGTAGCGAATCAAAATAGTAAGCGAGCAAACAAGGTAGAAAGCTTCGATATTGAGAAGCTACGAGATAGAACAGAGCGAATTAGGTACCAGATAGAAATTAATAACAGGTTTCAGGCACTTGAAGAAGCAAACACATCGCCGGAGGGGAATGACGAATCGAATAGCTTATGGGGGGACATCGAAAAAACGGTAAAAGAGGCCGTGAACAAAGTACTGGGTAAAAGAAAAAGCCAAAGAGCAAACCATGGTTTGACGAAGAGTGCGAACTCTGGTTTGAAAGGCGCAAAAAGGCTAAATTAGATAGCTTACAAAATAGAAGCGATAGGACCGTAGAAGAGTATTCTAACGTAAGGGAACAGACGAGCGCGATCTACAGAAATAAGAAGCGGGAGTATCAAAAGAATCTTATTAGGAGAATAGAAACTAACAGTAAGGAACATAACCCACGCGAAATGTACAGAGGGATTAACGCCATCAGAAAGGGTTTTAGGAGTAGAGCGCAATTGTTGAAGGACGAAAACGGGGACCTCGTAACAAATGACAATGAATTACTGTCGCTGTGGACAAATTATTTCGATAAATTATTAAACGTGCACGAAAATAGCGAAGAATTAGGGGACGAAATTCACACTGCTGAACTCCACGTGGAGGAACCAAGCTACCAAGAAGTAGAGGCCGCAATTAAAAAACTAAAAAACAACAAAGCCGCGGGAAATGACTCTATACCAGCTGAGTTACTCAAATATGGGGGCGTCGAGCTCACTTTCAAAATCTATAAACTAGTATGCGCCATCTGGAAAAATGAAATAATACCCGAAAATTGGAAGGAATCTATCATTATACCGATTTTTAAAAAGGGGGATAAGACAGACTGCAATAACTATAGCTATAGGGGTATCTCACTTTTAGCAACGTGCTACAAAGTTCTGTCAAACGTAATACAAGCTAGACTCACTCCATTCGCGGAAGATATAGTAGGAGATTATCAGTGCGGATTTCGGCGCAACAGATCGACGAGCGATCAAATGTTTACCATAAGATAGTTGTTAGAGAAAAAGTGGGAATTTTGCGAAAACATACACCAACTATTTATAGATTTTAAAAAAGCGTACGATTCTATTAAGCGAAGCAAAATGTATCAAATTCTAGTACTTCTCGGTGTACCAAAAAATATCGTGAGATTGATTCAAATATGTCTGAACGGAAGCACGGGAAAGGTCCTAGTAGGCGGTAATGTATCAGAACCCTTCAAGATACGCGATGGTTTAAAACAAGGGAATGGGCTCTCTACGGTGCTGTTCAACTTAACGTTAGAGTACATGATTGTGGATAAACTAGGCATCTGCAGAGGGGAGGGAGATCTCAGAGTTGGGAATTTTACTTTTGAAAAGGTTAGCGAATTCAGGTATCTGGGTACGACCATACATGATAGAAACGAGATTAATGTCGAAATAAACAAGAGAGTCCATTCGGGTAATGCTTGCTTCTACGCCGTGAGTAATTTACTTAAGTCGAGGCTGTTGTCTAAAAACGTTAAAATAAGAATATACAGGACAATAATACTGCCAGTGGTTCTGTACGGGTGCGAAACGTGGACTCTGACTAAGCAGGCGGGCAACCGTTTTAGGGTATTTGAAAAAAAAGTCTTGCGAAAAATATACGGGCCGAAGAAAGATGAGGAAACCGGGGAATGGAGGTGACTACACAATGATGAGTTACACAATCTGTACGCGTCACCAAATATTAACAGAATAATAAAATCGCGCAGATTGGAATGGGCAGGGCACGTAGCGAGAATGGGAGACGACCGTACGGCAGCGCGTGTCATGAAGGGCAGGCAGGATGGTAACGCGACCTCTAGGTAGACCTAGACGTAGATGGGAGGACAATGTAAAAGCGGATCTAGTAGAAATAGGACGGGTGGGTGTCGATCGGAGCATCTTGGGTGGGATTAACACAAGATAGGGCAGCGTGGAAGGCTTGCGTGAATGAGGCGATAAACTTTCGAGTTCTTTTTAATAGCGACTGGAAGATGGTCACTACCTTTACCATATTCCAGTACTTGCCATTGGGATTTGTGAATCAGATTTATAGATACGATGGGGATCCTGATCCGTTATCTAACTTAGTGATGAGCGTAGCCTGAGGGGTTCGTTTAAAACTATCAGATTTGAATTAATTAAATCCGATGCTAGCTGTTTTCCAACTTTTTCCGTTTTTCCAGTGCTCCACATTTCGTGATGTGCGTTAAAATCCCCGCAGATTATGACGTTTTTAAATTGATCTATACAATTAATTAGTTCGCTAGTTACCGATTTTTCGGGGTTAACCCAGTGATCACTATAAATGTTAAATACGTTGTAGGTTGAATTTTGGGATTTTAATTTTGTTGCTAGAATTTCGAAACCGTGAAATTCTCGGTTACGTGAAATGGTTTTGTAGCTGATACTATCCCTTATCGCGGTTAATAGCCCGCCCCATTTTGATGCCTTTAAATGTGGAGGGTTTTGCATGGGCTGGTTACTTAGTGTTGGTGCTGTGTGATTCCATAAAGACTTATGCGTTTCGTTATCAATCTTAGTGAGTATTCATGCCGCAGGTATACGACTTTTCAAGAATATTTGAAAGGCCTATTTTGATTAGACGATTTAGTCAGGTACTTCTTTGATTTCTTATTGTTAAGTCTATTTACAAAAAACACGCAGTCGTTTTTAAAGTTATGTTTGAGGGATGAATACAACTTATTCTTAATAAAACCATGATCACGAGTAAAATGAATATTAGGACTACTGTTATATCTAGAGTTAAGGAAGGAGATATTTAATCTTTTCTTTTTTCTTTTGTGATGGCTTCTATTAACGTAAAAATCGCTTGACACAAATTATTATTCTGTTGAATAGACGCGCTCATAATCGCGCACATGCACTCAAATTTAGACTCTATAACGTTAGTGTTTGTATTGGAATATGCTTGTATAACGTTAGGTAAGGCTATTGTGTTTTGATTCGTGTGGTCAGTTGATTCTATCTCTTTTCCATTTGGACTATAGGGGAGTCCGGCCTTCTACGTTTCGGTGTGTTTGGTAAACATTTGTGGCTTGGGTTTGATGATTGGATGTTATTTACTGCTTGAGAATATGGTTTGGTTGATTTAGGATTTACGTAGTGGTTTAGACACCCAGTGTTAAATACATTTTTTGCATGCGATAGTGATATATTTTGGATTTTATCTCCTTTTGTTCGATTAGTCTAGAGCATTTTTTGTCTAGGGCTGAGTGATTGCCTTTGTAATTTATGCATCGTTTGTATAACATGCATTTTCCGTTTATTTTGGCCATATGTTCTGTCGAACATTCAGGGTATATGGGTTTCCTGCCACAGTTTGCAGCCGCGTGTCTGAATCGGTATCAGGTTTTGTATTGCAATACATTAAAGATGTACCGGTAAACTTTAACTGAGACTCCAAAGAATTTAACTTTTTCTGGTAAACTTGGTGATTTGAAGAAAATTTTAATAAAATTGGTAGGGATAAGCTAGTTCTTTTCTTTTTTGAAAATCCTTTCGATTTCTTTTTTTTTATATTTGTCCTCTATCGCTAGTTTTAGTTTTCCGACAGAGTATACCCGGTCCAAACCGTGTATTTGGCCTATTTTTAGAACTTTAAAGCTAGGGATGTATAGGATCTAGTGTTCGGGGAGATTTGAGTTTTTTCTACCATTTGATTCGCTTCCTTAATCTCTATTTTTCGTGGTCCTATTTTCCTCATGTTTTCGAAGTTAGATTGCGCTTTCAATAAAATTTCCCCTAATTTGAATGGGCCAATATATTCGATATTAGTCTTCTCCTCGTCTCCAGATTCGATGTGAATAACGAATGGTGCTTGGAAAGGGGAGTTTTACCGGTTGGATGTGAAATCATGGATTCGGAAATTTTGGGTGTTAGGTGGATCCATGGACACGGTACTGCGTTTCGGATTTTATGTTGGGGATAAGATTCTATAATGAGCCCTTTGAGTTGCTCTATTCAGGACTATATATTAAGTCAACTTATAGCTTATAGGAATTTAATGATAAGCAAAAGAAAAAAAAAACAAGTATCAAAATTCAGTCCTAACAGAGCACATACCTTTTGAGGATAAACTTAATAATAATTTTAAATTCTTCTGTTACAGGTTGTTTTGGCGTCAGTGAGAAGCTTCGGTGGCACGGCTGTTGGCACCTGTCGTCAAGCGGTCTCGGCCTACTGTCTCGTCTGCTGTGGAGCTGTGTATTCAGGAGGTGTTGTCGCTTCGGCAGTTGGAGTTGGAATCCCGTGGACAGCGTCGAGAGCGCTGTATTGTGCAGGCCCCTCCCCACTTCCGCGCATCGCACGCGAGACTGTGCGTAGCGAGTTTATAACAATATTTTTGCAAACATAATATAACACAAACTCAAAATTGTTATGTTCAATGATGGGCTCAGTTTAATATTTATGAAACAGGTATGGTAAGATACGTACAAAGTAAGTACACAATAATGGTTTGTATCTGAAGGATCAAAAAATTTGGTTTGTAGAAAAAATTGTAAGGCCCAAAATTATATCATAGATTTTAAGTTATTGGGAAAAGTTGTGAAAGGCTTCATGGCATACGAGGACATTACGCACTTTAATATAATAGTAGATTCTGCAACTAGAGGAGGGAGGAAGGTATTGGAATTCTTTTTTAAGACCTTATATTTTTACAATTTTGACCAGCTTCAAACAGCTAATAAAAAGTTCTATTTTGTTAACAAATAACATCAAATTATATATTGTAACGGGATTTTTGGGAACCAAATTGCACAAAAGTAAAGCGACGAGGGTGATTTGACCCAACATCTTCGAGATCTTAAGGCGCGTGCTCTATCACTGAGCCTACTACGCACTCATCTACAATCGGCGGTAAGGTATTTTTGCGGAACGTTTTTGAAATGACGCAACCTGATTGATTAGTTTTATAAATCGAGAGCTCTGGTCGGAGCTATTCATAAAACTACGGATAGTTTACAGTTTCTACATAACTAACAATAATTAACGAAAACAATTGTTTTTCAATTTATATTGTTTAAAAATAATGTTAAAAAATTTCATTTTCTTCAATCAGCTAAAAATCTGATCAGTTCTTTGTTATGATATACTTGATGAACCTGTTAAGTTTCAGCGAAAAATACGAGCGTGTTTGAGAGTTCTCGTGGTAACTATTTTTTGCCAGATATCAAATTTTTTTATTTTTATTAAAGATTGATTCATTTGGCTAAATTATATATTTTTTTCATCCACGCAGGCATATACATATACACAGAACAATAGAAAAATATAAGTGCCAAAACCGCAGACAGATAATTCTAAATCTAATAGACCGAAAAAATATAAGATTCATGTGCACAAATACTGATTCCGATAATACATTTATAACCATTTACCTCACAAACCCCCATATCGATACTTTAAATTGGTCTAAAATCATTTGTTGCGGTAAAATTGGTTTAGTGGCGGTATAATGCCCGCCATTTTGGATCCACCATTTCGAATTTTGAAATGTCGAGGTTAAAATAAGATTCAATGAACCCGAAAACCCCCATATCGATACTTTAAACTGATCAAAAATCATTTGTTGCGGTAAAATGGGTTTGGTGGAGGTATAATGTCCACCATTTTGATTTCGCCATTTTTGATTTTGGAATTCCGTCAACATTGTCAATAATATGTCCTATCATGAGTACATGCTTTTTGGTGGGATATTTCACAAATTAGAACATTTTTACTATTGTTTTTGTTGAACGTGCTATGAATACGTGGGTTTCAGGCTCCATATTTTATGCGCCACATTGAATTTTTGAAAAGGCTAGAACTTTTTCAAAAGTCCTTGACCAGACGATCATTTTGAGACCTCAAACGTCTTGTTAGGTTAACCCAAATTTTGGGTGCACTGATGGTCCGGTTGACGTGAAACGTCCCATATATATACACACCTATTTTAGTGTTGAAATATCAAAATATTTAAAATTATGCAGAATTCTAAATGTATGTAATAAATATTTAACACAGTATACCGTTGAATACACTTCAATGTTAATGTGACGGTTGAATTTGAATAAGTATGGGGCTATATGAAAAAGCAAATCAATCATTTATTGATCTATTATCTGTGTATTTTATAATATCCCATCTATTGATCTATTATCAATAAGGTATTATAAAATATTAGACTGTTTTAATCAAATTTTCGTCTTAATGAAGTTTTTTACTATTTTAATTTAATGAATATACAATGTCATTGTTATTCTCATCCATCAGTATGATTCTTTCAAAATGATGATAACAATTGTCACGTATGCTCACTAGCGTACATACGTGTAGTGCAGCATGGCAACAACGAAAGGGCATCGGGAGCTCGGACGAACCGAGCGGATGACACCTTACACCCGCCTTATCACTGCATTCCGATGTGCAGTGGCAGGCTTAATTAGCCGTGCGCGACCAGCTCGTGGCTCAGTTCTACGGGAATCACACTATCAAACAGACGTCTCTCTCACTATCCTTTAATAAAGACCATTCAATACATTCAGTGAAGTTTTTCTTGCACCTTTCATCAAGTTCCTAGGCCCATCCTATGAACGCTACGACCATTTTAATTCCCGACAATCTCACGTAACAGATGACATCCCTTGTGTTGTCGTAGTTAAAGGTATCAAATAAAATTTTTTTTACAATAAAGAAGAAAATATTCCAAATGCCACAACATCATTAAACAACAAGCAAATAGTGTATTTAGAAATATTACAAGGAAATCGAGGAAGATATATATTATAAAAAGAAAATAGTACGATACGTGTGACTTAAATGGTTGTTTTTTACACGGCGCAGTTGTAAAAAACAACCATTTAAGTCAAGAGTATCGTATAAAATTTTATAGCACAGACTGCTAAAATCCGCAAGTCTCGCCTATTCGTGACTAAAGTAGTCCTTATTTGCACCGGTTAGCGCACGAGCGTAGCGAGTGATAAATATGGTGCAAAAAAGGACTACTTTAGTCACAGATAGGCGTGACTTAACAGTGGATTTTAGCCACACTGTGCTATAAAGGAATATTTTTATACTACACTAAGGAGAGGACAGAACCAAAGGAAATAGAAGTCTACACAGTCGAGAGGAAATATTCACAATATCAAAAATTTTTTTTCAAATTAAGCGGAAGTCTAATTAATCATGAACGAAATGAAACTGTGGAACATTTTGACTCTATTAGAATTTTTGCGGTAAGTACATTTCTTTAAATTTAAAAAAATATATATATAACAATGTGTCCCGGAAAATCGGATTGCGCATGAAATCCAGAGTCGAAAAATTAAAAGTATACCGTAACAGTAATTTTTTTTACAAAAAAAAAGAATTCTTATTTTTACGCGCAAATAGTTCATGCACACTCAAAATATAATAACGCTATCCCATCCTCGAGCCTGCTCAGTAGCGGATTATTCCTCGATCTGCTGTTTTTAGCGGTGATCTCTCACTACCTAACGGTCTGCTTTGTAGCGGCCTTCCCTCGATCTGCTTAAGTCAGATTATTCTCACCACGTACAAGTGTATTTTTATTCAATTAGTAGTGAGACTTGTGGTATAAATTGATATGTGGTATAAAGATTGATAAGCTGTCTTTTCCACACAAATTTAGTCAAAGAGAAACGGCATTATTAACTGACAGCCTGTTTGAACGTTCTGAATTTTAGATGGAAATAGGGACAAAATTTGACAAATTATACAATTTTGCAACAAGCGAAAAATAAGAATAAGCAGTATTCGGTCAAGCAGTGTTGAGGGTAAATTATTTCAGGTTTGTTTAAATAAGAAACAAACAATTTCCACAATTTTTTTAAGTACAGAGACAAACACATTAAGAATTTCCACCCACATTCCATATACGGGTTGGCAAAATAACCAGTTAAATGATCCACGACAGGCGAGTTATTTCCATCCAATTACTCATTCGAAAAATGATCACACATTGGACAACATGTGAAATGCAAGCACTCCCATTTATACACCACACAATTCTATCTTTCCTCATCAAAATGTAGCTTTTACAACCGTCCCGACACATATTTATAATAGCACAATTAGTTGGTAAAATCCAAATGCAAACAGGGATATGAAAATTACTTGGGATCACAACATGGCACAACCGTATATATACACACTGGAATATTCACCTGAATCACAGTTGAATTATAATAACACAATAAAAGCAAATAGAAATAGCCTTGAATCAAATTTTACGCAATCTACTGATAATAGAAACCTGAAAATCATATCAAATTCTAAACAACAATGTGAATTTTACGCCCTTTAAAATGCAAGGTAATTTGAACGGGCAGAACATACACGATTTAAATAACTCAAAACAGATTGAAACACCCGTTAATAGAGTAACAAATCCGGAACAAATTTCTTTTAATACCCCTACAGATATTTGTCAACGTAAAAGGGGTTTGACCCTTTCACAAGCTTTAAACCTAATCCCAAGTTTGATGGTTCCCCGGAAAAATTAAATATGTTCTGTATGGCGATTAGCCAGGTTCGTGCGAATTTTGGCGCTGACTCAGACAAATACATTTTTATGTTGTTGGCTAGTAAATTATCGGGAAGAGCTGCGGACAGCTTTGCAGCGCGATTATTAAACTATAGTTCCATACACGATTTTCTGTCAGATCTAATTTTGCAATATAGCAATATTGGTCTGGCAGATGAGATTATGAGTGAATTAAAATTAATCACTCAGATGCCGGGAGAAAATGCCGGGTATTATGGTATTAGAACGGAAAAATTGCTTAACAGAATCACTACGATCTACGAATCTGCTCCCAACATTGATGATAATGATCGTATGTACAGAAAAAGAACGGCAAATAGTGAAGCGTTACAACACTTCACATTTGGCCTTAGGTCCCCTCTTGATCATCAAGTTCGCAGCAATCATCCCAAATCGCTTGACGAAGCTATTAGAATCGCTATAGAATATGAATGCAAGCAAAGTGCGCGTATCAATAAATATCAAAACACGAATAATCAAAGTGCGTCACACGCGCAGTTAAATTTCACCACTGCAAAACAAGCCCAAACAAAAAACGAACCAACTAACGGAAATAAAAATTCGAATATGAATGGAAAAGAGAAAGAAACGCTTTCTTTTACTTGTAATTATTGTGGTCCAAGGGTCATTTACAACCTGCATGCGAAAAGCGAAAAAAGATAAAGGATTTTGCAACTATTGCGGCAGAATCGGACATACTACAGATATTTGCCGAACTAAGGAATATCAATTAAATAATGGTCGAAATAATAATAATCCAAATGCAAATAATGGGGGATGCAATGACACAAACAATCAATATGGCAGATATAATAATGGGAATAGACAACCGAATAATTACAACAATAATGGGAATCGTAATAACGGAGGCTTCAATCGGTATAATAATAACAACAACGGTTATTTCGATCGTAACGGTGATTTAAGAAATAATAACTCACCACGCTACGAAAGCAATAATAATAATGCAAATAATGGTGGATCAAACGACAGACATCCAGAAGACCAGAACAAGAAGAATCATTTAAACTAGATGCTCGATTCAATCCTCAAGTGTCGAGCAGACAGCTAGATCTAGATTTTATACTTTATTCTTGACTCCTTGGTATATGTTTTATAATTTTTAAGAGATTTGTCAAGTTTTTAGAAAGTAGAAAATTTACTTTGTTATAAAGCATAGACGTTGATTTCTTATTTACTTATCAAACTAAATCTTCCTCATTATATCATGATTAATCTTAAAGAATATAATAAAACACACATTAATTAAATAATGATAAAATTGGATTTATTGCTAATTCTGAATATGATGACAAAACATATACTTTAAATTACTTAAGCAAAATAGATCAAGAATGCAAATTTTGTAGTGCTAAACACTTTTTATTAGAATTACCAGTTGATAAAAAATATAGCAATTGTTGTCATAAAGGAAAAGTTATAATAAAAGATAAATTTCAATATCCCATTTGTTTGTTGCAGTTGACTAATCGCAAATCACAAGAAAGTAAACAATTTATGCGATTAATATGAAATTATAATAGCTTTTGCCAGTTTTGGAATTAAACTAGATATTGTTCCTGGCCATGTCCCATGCAATGCCAGCGCCCGGAAACACAGGGGAGGGAAACCCAGACGACCCCAAATCTCAGATCCCGGAATGCGGGTACAACGGAGGAAGTTCTAACTACTCCACAGGATAGAAGTGGAAGAAACAAAGGAGCAGATAATCCAGCTGAAAAGACAGCGTGGCAGGAAGTCGTCACAAGAAAGTCAAAGAAAAAGGAGAAAAAGGCAAGCAAAGAGTATAAAAGTGTCCCTGGCGTTGCAAACCAGAACAGGGCCAGCAAGAATGGATAAGAGCGGGCAAGACCTCCCAGACCGGATGCTTCAATCATCAAGGCTGCAGAAGGAAAGAGCTATGCAGATATTTTGTCCAAAATAAAAGCAGCTTCGTCACTTAACACACTGGGGAATAGCGTAAATAAAATAAGCAAAACAGTTGCAGATCTAATAGAGCTTAAACGCACAAAAGAAGTCAAAACCTCGGACTTCTAAGAAGCAGTTAAAGCGGTACTACTGGAAGGCGCCACAATAAAAGCACCAGCTGAGTGACAAAGAAGATGGGACTTCAGTGGAAATATGCGATGGACGCACCGCCTCATACCATGTATTGTTGGCTGGACCAATAGACGACTCGGGGAAGTGAATTACTACCTTACGCAGTTTTTGAGCGGACATGGGTGCTTTCGAGCCTACCTACACCGCTTCAAGATAGAGGATAATCCGAATTGCCCAGTATGTTTGGAAACAAACGAAGATGCGGAACATGTCTTCTGCAACTGTTCGCGATACGAAATGGAACGAGAGGGACTCGAGCGGTACTTTCAGGCTCGGGTGACCCCTGAGTTAATGAAGACAGCTATGCTAGCATCGAAAGATGGCTGCTGCGTAGTAAACAACTTCGTGAGGACTATTATCAAGAATGTTAGAAATGACGAAGAGAATAGAAGGAAAGAACATGGCGAAACAGCTGAATAAAACTGTTTCTTGACGAAGACCACTAGGTAATAGATACAAAACGCTCCTCGGGCTTATGCAGAGGAACGTAGGAGCTAGGGTTGAGTACCTCTAAATGCTCCTCAGACGGATGCTGAGGAGCGTAGGTAACTGAGTTGAGCTCAGACTCCCTCACCCGATGCAAAGAAACGTAGGTGTCGGGTTTGAGTCTGTTCAAGGGATGGCCGGTCGATGCTGCTCGAAGTAGACGACTGGACGATGCAGCAGGAAGCAGACGGCTGAACGATGCAGAAGGAAGAAGACAGCAGGACGATGCAGAATGAAGAAGACGAGTTTGATCTTTCCCGGATGACGAAACATGGTCTATGATACAACGCACTTACTATATACAACAAATGTACTAAAGGAAAATCTCCACTTTCAGTAGACGATGTCCAGATCTCAAAATCACCTTCCGAATGACGAGACATGGTCTATGATACAACACACTTAGTATAGAATAAATGTACCAAAAGAATATTTTTACTTCTATTAGACGATGTCTAGGTGTCAGGATGATCCTGAGGTTAATCCATTATAAATGTAGTATACATGATATATGATGCTACGTTCCAAGTTATACAAAGTTTAACAACAAAAAAACCTCGTTTATAATTATAAATGTATTATCAGCGTTAGAATTCCAGGAAGTCCGGAAAAATTCCCTGATAAACCCGGAAAGTGCAAAATCCAATCTTTACATTAAAAAATATCACAATATTGGCGCACAAAAAAGAATAAAATAAAACGGTAGAAATGATCTCAGATGTTAGGACTAATGTGACAGATAACAAAATTTTAATTAGAATTGAAGGGATTTGAATTAATTGAACTGGAAATGACATTTTGGGCAGAAATTTGAGCAAATTAATATTATGTAGATGCAGATGTAGATTTTTTACACTGTCCTAGTTGCTAACAACATTTATTTGATATTTTTCAGAAATGTCTTTCATTAGGTCTGAGGGGCATGTTTAAGGTATATTTTGAACCTGGGTAGAGTAAAAAAGACGGTCCAGATCTTTCACAAAGCCGTGGCAAGTGACTAAAAACACTTATTTATATAGTAAAATGTCATGAATTTTGGTCAGTGATTTTGTATGGGCATATGTATGATATTTTTTGGTAGAAATAGTGTATATTGTAAATATTTTCAGTATATATTTTTTGTTTTTTAATTTACGTGAAAAGAAAACATTTCGGACGAATATTTTGTTGTTTTTTTTTTGCAGGATTTAACCCAGGCTGGACCCCTTAAAATATTGCAATATTTATGCACCAAATTTGTGCACCAAAAAAAAAAAATAAAACGGTAGGAATGTTCTTTGATGTTAGGACTCATGTGACAGTTAAAAAAATTTCAATTAGAATTGGAGGAGTTTGAATAAATTGAACTGAAATTTACGTTTTGGACAGAAATTTAAGCAAATTTGTTTACGAAGAACTTGGAAAATAAACACTTTTCTTGAATTAAACGGCTTCAAAATGTAATCAATTCTTTGCGAGGTTATACAAGATGGACCTGTACAGTTTCAGCAAAATTTACAATTGGGTTCGGGAGTTATAACAAACAAAAAATTTTATCAATGTTAAAAAAAAAATTATACTTAAAAATACGCTCCATCTTTGTGAATAGGCTTTCAAATTAATTCAGTTCTTTATTAGATCATGCTTGATGAGCATGTAAATTTTCAGCGATAAATATAAATGCGTTAGTGAGTTATCGCGGTCACCATTTTCGCGCGCACACGCGCATACATATGTGACGAGACACGAGTCTCGCACATGTAAATATGTGTGAAGGCGGCCGCAATAGACGCGGCATGCGCAGCGAGCGCACGCGCGCAACGAACGAAAGGCGAATTCGCACGACGAGGATTGAGCGCGCGCGCAACATCCGCAGGGCGAGTCCGCACGAGCACGGAGCGCCGCGAGCCTTTATAAGGCAGATCGCGCGGCGCAACGGGCAGTTATACTCGAGCTCCACTCCGGGTAGTACCGTGCGCACATGTTACTACAAGGAACAGCGAGAGATAGACCTACGCCGACGAAATCGTCTCGTGAGCCCACGTGACGATTTGGTAGACGAACCGAAACCCGAAACTCCGAATTGCCATCGTGAGCACACGAGGCAACCCGGAACACCCGAATGACACCGAGCCTCGCCTAAGTGAGCACACGACTCCACGGTACCGAATGAATTCCTAACCTCAAAATTCGCCACCGATCCGTCATACCGCCACCGAACCGATACACCGCAGCCGCGAACACCGAATCATTCGTGTAACGAAATCGCGTATGTATGCTTGTAAATTGTTAACCGCGTTAGTTTAAACAATTCTACATGTAAAGGCAAAGTATTTTTAACAAGACGCATAATTGATCTCTGTTTCAGCCGGGATTTAACAACCGATTCCAAATACTATTGTTTAATTAAGAAATGTATTTGGTTATTGTTGAGAATATAAAAACGGACTCTTTTTTGCTCCTTTCCCCTATCCTGATCCTGGAACCGACTGATTATCCAGTCTCTTGGAGAAAGTTAAACCGTTACATATAGATACATACAGTTATACACTTTTCAAAAACCACTTTTCCTGTGTCAGGAATCTCGAAAACATTAAAATCTATTAAAATCTTTGATATCCACATTTTCACCATCACAAAACTTTCTCTTGGAGAAAGCAAAAAAGGAATGAGAGTACCTGGTACTGGCAGACTTTTACCTCGTTTGATGACGCTGATGACGTTGCGCGACGAAGGCTGCAGGCGTGCTACTGCTGAGCGACGCACCTTTTACCCTGTGAGGCGCTTCTGCGCCGAGCCACTGTCGTCGCTTCCCCCTCCAGTCCGTCGCTATTGCTGTTCGCTGGTTGGTTCGGCGCTGAACCTCTCTTCGATATACCCCCGTAATGAATATTTTTTTATGTGCGAGTCTTTCTCCGACGCTCGCACAAGTCAAGACCATTACAGACCAAAATAAATTATTTGCTTTTATTATTATTATTATTGAAAATCATAGCTCATCGCAGCGTCGACGCAGCAGATACCTTTTTTAGGTATTTTATTTATTACACATATTGGCGTGTTGTATAAAAACTGACTGCAGTTTTGTTTTTTTGTTAGACACTTGACTGGGTGTAATGCTAATTATAATGTTAATATATTTCAGTGTATTACATAATATTAAAATCGTAACTTAGAAATTTAATTTTAATTTTTAATTCTTTCAGAGATGTATTAGTATTAATGGAAAGTGTAGCGAGTAAACATAAATTATTGGTCATTCGTGAAAGATTATCAGAGAAGTTGGAATTCATTCGTTTTGATCCATATAGTAAGTATAATTAGAAGTTCTATTAAAAATAAAAAATGCAATGTTTTCTGTTTTGATGATTTTTAAAGCTTTAATGTTTAAGTTCATTTGGCAGTTATTTTAATTTTTAGACTCGATCACTATTGTTGGAATTTTGATAAAATAATAGGTTTTTTGGCGACCATAATACTGTTGTGACGTAGCTGGAAGGATGCGGGATTCGAGCGCTGAGAATCGCTGATAAGGTTCCCTAGCAACAAGTTACTAAAAAAAACTTGAAAAAAAAATTTACTACTAAAATTTTTCTTTATAAACGTAATGAAGGTCCAAAACTAAAAATAAGTAACAGTGTGTTGCTAACTATTTGTCATTTACTTAATGGTAAGAATTAAAAAACTCGCTGCTTGTAGGACTGGTGGGCTTAGGCACTTCCGTTTTTGGATTGTTGGTCGCAGTCGCTCACCATCCTCCACTGTGCCGACATATTTCATTCGTCTTTATTTAAAGTGCCGACGCTTTTTATTATTAAACTCGTTGCGTTTGGGGTAGATGGGTCAAAATTGGAATAATTCCCTGACTGTAAGTAGAGTTTCCAGCAAGATCGGTCTGTAATTTGAGATACAGAACCTATCACCTGCTTTATGTGTTGACACTATATCTGCATTTTTTAGCGTGTCTGTTCAGGTTGATTGTTGAATACACAGATCAAATATGTATTTATTTTTCAATAAATCTAAATTTTTTAGAATTTCAAATCTATTAGCTGGGTGTATATAAATCGAATTGTTATTTCTTTCTGGAATTTTCAGTCGATCATTATCTAAATTTGGTATGTGGTTACTAAGACCAGTGTCTATATTATAAAAATAATCATTCATTGCATTCGCTATAGTTAATTTGGTTTCAATTTTTTGATGATCAACAATTGGATTATCAAGTGTCTTGATTTTTTGGTTGTTTTTGCCTAGTTTAGTGTTAATGATAATCCAAAGTTGTCTTGGATTTCAATTACTCTATTCAAAATTTTTTCGTTATTTTTGTATTTTTATATTAGTGCTTTATTTTTTTGGTCACCTTTTCAGAATTTATATATTCTTTGGTATTACAAGACACTAGTATTGCTCTAGTTATCCAATTTTATCTTGGGAATTACTTATTATTTTTCTATTTATTTTTTACTACACTTGACTTTCTCGACACTCACGTTAATTAAAATGCCAGCATAATTGTATCAAAGTGTCAGAGAAAGCAATAATAAACTATTTGTAAGATATCAAAATTGCAGAGTTTATGATTATTGCAATATTAAACCATGCTTCAACTGTGGTAAATTTGGACATTATGGTCTGAAATGCAATAATAGGCCTATCTGTTTTAAGTGTACGGGCAACCATAAAACTAGAGAGTGTGAAAGACAAGGAAACATAATGAAATGTCCGAATTGTATATACAGTAATAGTAAATACAAGAAGAATACAAGATAGAACATATGGAAACAGACAGACAGGAATGCAAAATTTTGCAAGCCAAGATAAGATAGTTTATTGACTTTACCGACTATACAATGCAACCTATATTACCAAGATATGTCGGCATAGCAGGGGCCACGATAGTTAAAGCAGCGGGATGGAGAAATATCGGGATGTCGACAGCCTCGATTAACACACTCAACGATAATATACTAAATAAAGGAAGAAACAAAAATTAACCATGGATCAGAGTGTGAAGTAGAAAACATCAGAGAACTCAACAGGAAGATCGTGAAGAACAAAAATTTAATTTTGTGTGTTAATATAAGAAGCCTCAATGCGAATTTTGAAAAACTAGAAACATTTGTAGAAAGTATGTCAAAAAAGCCATGTGTGATAATCTGTACGGAAACATTGATCGTGCAGCACCCTCATTTCTATCAATTACGTGGGTATAAATTATGCTACAACGAGAGTAAAATGGATAGGGCAGATGGTGTTCTTGTGTATATTAAAAATAATATATAAAAATACTAAAGTAAAAGTAATTGATAAATTGAGGGTGGTTAGCTCACAATCAGATCTTAAGCTTCAATCGGATGAATTATTAAGAGTTTCGGCTATGTACAGGTGTCATGATGTTCCCAAAACAGAATTTCTAAATAGTGTAAAAAAATTTGTATCAAAACACATTAGAACCAAAAACTACTGTATAATAGGAGATTTCAATATAGATATAATAAAAAGTAATGTACAAAATAATAATATAGGTGCAATCAATATAAATAAGTCAGGAATTCTTAAATAATTTCTTTGAACACGAATTCATTCCGTACTATAGAGGTGTAACAAGACCCTCTCTAGATGATGAATCGAGTTCTTGTATTGATGATTGTTTTGCACAGGCTAGAGACGTTAGTATTGAATCTTATAAACTATGTACTCCGTTTAACGACCACTATCCGCTTGTAATAAGTATAAATCTGCTTAAAGTGCAGAATGAGCAAGAAAAGATAGAAAATTGTATTAACTATAAAAAGTTAAAGGAATATGCAAAGAAAATAGAATGGAATTCATGTTTGCATTTGCAGGATCCAAATCTTGCTTTGGATGAACTAATAAAAATGATACATAGCTGTGTTGGAAAAGCCACTTGTAACAAAAAAACTAACCTAGGAAAAAATGAATAACTAAAGCAATATTAGTATCGTGTGAAAATAGAGAAAATCTATATAATATATGGAAAAAAATCCTACAGATATAACTCTAAAGCATGAATATAAAAATTATCGAAAAATTTGAATAAAACAACAAAAGATGCTAAATACAAATTCGAAAACAATGAGATAAGAAGAATTGGCCATAATCCAAGACAGCTATGGAGCATCATAAACAGTAAAATGGGCAAAAGCAACAAACAAATGAAATCGCCTGACTGTATAGTGGTAAATAACCAAAAAATAGTAAACAAGACAAATATAGCGAATGAAATGAATGATTATTTTAGTCAATTTGGAATAGACTTAAGTAACCAAATAAATAATAAGTGCGATGATCAAATAATACTGCCAGCAAGAAATAGCGAATCCATATTTATACAACCAACTAATGTTTCTGAAATCCATAGATTAATAAGCGAAATGATGAAAAAACCTGGTGGGGTAGACAACATCAATGCAAGTACAATCAAGTGCATTGCTATGTTTCTGGCAAAACCCTTGGAACATATTTTTAACATAAGTATACATCAATCGATTTGGCCGAATGCGCTAAAACGAGCTAATATAGTACCAATTCACAAGTCTGGGGATAGTACATGTATTTCAGTTTTATAATAAAGCATAATATTATATCAGAGAGACAGTTTGGTTTCATCAGAGGCGAATGAGCAACAGATGCGCTTGATTGTCTTGCGGATATTATATACAAAAGTCTAGACAAAATTAAACCAATAATAACGACATTTCTAGATCTAGCCAAAGTTTTTGATACTGTTGATCACAGAATATTATTGGATAAGTTGGAAAGATATGGAATAAGAAGATGTACCTTAAAACTCTTAACTAGCTATCTAACAGGTAGGAAACAATGCGTTAAGATAAATAATTTCAAAAGTGAATACAAAGATATTTCCATAGGTGTTCCGCAAGGAACCATTTTAGGTCCTTTATTTTTTATCTTATATGTAAATGGCCTACTGATAGATATGCTATAATACTCTATAATTTCTATAATATATTAAATAAACTATCGTTAAATGTAAATAAAACTGTATACATAATCTATGACAACTACTGTGATAGTGTTCCAGAGGATATAAATATTAAAATTGGAGGCAACTTTATAAATAGGGTTGAAAGCCATAAATATTTGGGGTTACATTTCGATTACAATATGAAATGGAATATACACATTGACTCGATTGTGAAAAGAACAAGATATTTAATTTTTGTCTTTGCAAAAATTAAAAGTTTAATGGATAGAAAAACCTTAATGATGATCTACCTTGCATTCATCCAGGGCCTAGTCAATTATGGAATAATTGCCTGGGGTAGGGCATATAACAATTGTATGAACTGGATACAAGGAGTACAAAAAAAGTTATTAAAAATTATTAACAGAAATCATTTTGAAACACAAAATTCCCTACTAACAGTTAAGCAGTTTTTCCAAATTGAAGCAATAACATACCACTATGGGAAACTAAGGGATATTTATAGTAAAAATACGAAAACTACTAGGAAAAAGAGTATATCATTGCCAAAAATTAATAAATCTATAAGTAAGAAAAGCAGCTACTACATGGCTGTGAAAATTTTCAATTTATTCTCTAATGATCTCAAAGAGTTAACAGTTAGAAAAGTAACTATAAAAAATAAATTAAAGGATTTCATAAGAAATCTAATAGTATGAAATAAATTAGAGACACTAGTTTAACTTCTGTTATAAGTACATGAAAGAACAGTACGAAAAGATTAATTTTAGTTTTTAGTTTTTAAGCTATCTGTATAATTATTGTGCCATACCTATGCCCAGACAACTTGTTTGCCTCTATAGGAAGCCTTTAAAAGGCTTATGTATATGGTTATTAATAAATAAATAAATTAATTAATTAAGCATGAACACTTTCTCCGGTTCTCCGGTCCTTCAGGGTCACACTTGTAATGCCCTACACATGATCCATCATGTAATTAAAAAAAAAATAAAAACAAATCAAAAAGCATTCGTCTCCCTACGCTTGTCTATCACTACGAAGCCAGCATTGGACCAGCAGGCTCAGCGACACATGTGTGTGTACGCTCCCCTTCTCCATACCTACAAGCAGTAGCAGCAGTAAGAGAAGGAGAAGCGGCGAGCACAGCGGCGCAAGAGAAGGAGAAGCGGCGGCGGCGTAGCGCGCGCACATTATAAATTTGTATGAATGGGTTTTGTATATAGGTGTGAATCTGTGTGAAAGTGTGAATGTGATAGTATTTTCGGCGGCACGATCCCCGCTCGCTCCGAGGCCTATAAAAGGACCCGCACGGCCAGTATGAGCTCACTAGCTCCAACGCAATTTAGGCGCCTAGTCTCCTCTCAAGAGAAAACTTTCCGAATAATATAATATTATCTACACTTATAACATTTCAAGTTAGGCACGATATCGCAAATTTAAGCGTATCTATCTACAAACCTATTTGTAAAAATCAAAGCGGATTTACCCATTCAATTTTTGTGATATATAGAATATATGCTAGATTTACGCAATATTCTATTATATATTTAGTTTTGTTATAAAGAACAAAAATCTGTTTATTGCAATAAACCTCCACTACCTGGTATCCCGGTCCTGAACATCATAGTTGAGAATTATTATAAAAAATATAAATCTTTCTACTCAATCTGTTGTCAGAATCTCGACGCAGATTAGTAAATGTTCGCGACTTGTGAGAAAGTAAAATCAATAGATTTTGTATTCTTACATAAATTTAAATACTACAGGACCGAGATAAGTCGTGACCGTTTCACACTATTTATATTTCTTAATTTATTAGAATTAGAGTGACCTATTTGTAATTCGCATCTCATTTGAACCTCTTTTACCGTGCGTTTACTTATGTAACAATTATACATTATATTAAGCATCGATGTAATCTAAACTGACTTGTTTATTAATGCTTAGTCCGCTATAGTTTAACACTCACGTATATCACCCTTCGAAAGGAAAAATAAATTAGAAAAATACTGAAATTAAATTTCTTAAATATTTTTGTTTTACTGACCTCTCCGCTTCAAAGGGCAAGAACAGACTAAGCTATAAAAGCACTGCCCTAGCTATTTATATACGTATCCTTATATTACATATACTTGCTTAAACTAACTTTTTTCACTTAAACTCTACACCATGTCTAGACTAAATTTTTAGAATGTTCTTACCCTACGTTCTTTTACCTTTTTTCTCACTAAACCTTCTCTCAATTATGTCTTCGTAAATCTGGTAATCCTGTAACTTTCTTATAACTGATTTTTCTTAAAAGCAAACGCAGCATCACAATATATTATTGCACAGCCCGTATCCTGTAAGCCTGTGAACGGTAGAGGCTTGTCTTTGTCTCTCTCTCCCCCTCTCTCTCTCTCTCTCTCTCTCACACACACACACATATATATATATATATATATATATATATATATATATATATATATATATATTCACCTTAATGTTTGCATTTACTTAAAATCTTGAATTGGTGAATTTTTTATTATACTCTTACGTCCACTAAACACTTACATAAGTGTAGATGTGTATAACATACATATACAACTACCATATACAAACACAAAGTCTAAAACGATAAATCTTTAATCTTGCTTGCTCTGAACGTAACGTTGTGCCTCATAATTATAAAAATACATATAAATTATAAAAATATTAATTATTAATTCAATTATATATGGTTACTGCATCACAGAATCGACTTCTTAAACAAATATTAAACAAGATACTTTCACTAAATTGTAATTTATGCATTGTATACAATAATTTAATTGTAACTAGATTATACATAGCAAATTATAACAATCGTTTGCGACGTTGCAAAGGCCGCAGCCGCGTCGATGCGGCCAAGCCCTGAGTGCGCGGAAGAAACAAGCGAGTTGGCTTGTTGTTGTCGGCGCTAGCCTGTCCTCAAGTTCGAGGAACAGGATAGCTAACCGTCAACGTCGGCGCGAGTGTGAGCATCGTTAATGCGAGAGCGTGCCTCGTCGGCGCGCGCGCTGATTGGTTCTCCGCACGTCGCAAGTCAATCAGCAGGCGCCAATGCGTGGCACGTTATCCGCGCGGACTGAGAGCCAATCGGGCGCGAGCAAGAAGCGCGGGCCCGACGATCGCGAAAGGAGAGTGAGCACGAAAACGAGCGGGAAATCCGCCAGTTTTGTCCCGAATGTCGACAGAGTACGTCGACGTGCGAGAGAAGTTACGTGTTCTCCTTTACTCATCGACACCAGGTCGACGATTAGAGGAGATTGGGAGAGTCTCCCAAGTGTGCATGAATGCGCGGGAGTGAGTGTGTTCTAGGTGCAGCGCGTTCGCACTAGGAAGTGCCAACGCCCGGACGAGTCAGTGACCATCCCGACAAGCGGCAACCAGCACGAGAGGAGGGAAGCCAGCTAGTCCGCCGCCATCATCCAAAGGATCAGAGCAGCCAGCAGCATCGGCGTGGGAGAGCCGAGGAAGCCAGCCACCACCGGGTCTATGAGGAGTTCGGGAGGCGCCGACTGGAGCATCGATGGCCGTCCACCGGGATCCTCGAGAAGGGAACGAGTAAGGGAGTGAGAGAGAGAGATAGATAGATAGATAGATAGGTCTTTATTTGCTAAGGAAAAAAAATAATACAATTTAGGTCACATAGACTGTGTCGATACATTCTAACAAAAATATAAAATACAATATATACAAATACCGTCACATATAATCGCATAAAAACATATTTGGTCACATTTAATTATCACATAAAACTTTTCAAATATTACGTTGCACATTTATGGTTTGGTCATAGACCTATCTGTATTGCACATTGGAAATCTAAATTACGCAATACTGAATGGATTTTTACGGCCTGAGGGCCGAGTCTGACTAGATTAAAACTAGATTAAGGTTAAGAAACAAGCGCCAGAGGGCTCAGAGTCGTCAAGATTCTGTGGCCAGCAGGTGCCGCTGTAGTGCCCCCTTAAAGGAAGCGAGAGATGGCAGGTTTCGCAGAGTAGAAGGGAGAGAGTTCCAGAACCGAGTACTCTGGACCTGGAAGGCCCTAGCCCCGGTTTCAGTACTCACGGTAGGGATGCTCAATTCCGGAGGAACTCCCCTACTGGAGGGTCTCGGCTTGTGTTTACTGAAAAATGAGGCTAGATACGAGGGTTCACCGATCCGATTTACCTTGTAGAGTAGAATGGCCTCAAAGTAGAGCCTTCTGGAATCGGTGCGAAGCCAATCTAGACGCCTCCGTTAGGGACTGATGTGTTCCTCCCTCCTAACTCCAAAGATGAATCTCACACACGAATTGCTCAGTCTCTGTATCCCTATTCGTTGTTCGGTAGACGCGTCCAGGATAGTCACAGCACAGTAGTCGATGTGCGGTCGTATAAGTGTCTCAACTAGCCTTCTGCGGAGAGTATCAGTCGTGTAGCCCCTGATAAACCGTAGGCTATACAGGGCTTTGTTGACTTTTTTCGTGATAGCATCCACCTGCGGTCTCCAAGTAAGTTTGCTATCCAGTACAACACCGAGACTCACGACCGTCTCACTGAATGGGACGATCACTCCGTCCGGCAACGGAACCCCAGGCATGTTCCATGATTTAATATCATTAACGTTCTTCATGGACCCGAAAAATATAGACTTAGTTTTGCTGGAGTTAAGTCGCAGACCGGAACTCTCCGCCCAGCCAGAAACCAGCCGTGCCGCTTCTGCCAGTCGAGCCACGCCGTCCAAGAAGTTATCTTTGTTGGTGTGTAGATAGATCTGGAGGTCATCCACGTAAAAAAGATGTTTAATTGCGTTGCCGTCGAGTATATTTTGCAGGTCGTTGACATAGAGGCTGAACAGCAAGGGTCCCAGGACAGAACCTGTGGAACTCCCAGATTGGTTTCAAGCCGCTCTGAAGTTCCGTTTTTATTCGAAATCACCATCTGAGCTTAGATAGTAATTTGGAAGGTGAGATGGTGTCAAAGGCCTTGCTGAAGTCAAACAGCAGCATAAGCGTCACCTTCTTTTTGTCAATAGCCATGCGTACGTCGTCGGTCACTTTTAATAACGCAGTCTGCGTACTGTGGTGTTTTCTGAAACCGTCCTGGAAGGGGTCGAGTATATGATTTTTATTGAGATACTCCGTGATCTGGGTGTGTGCGATTTTCTCGAGCACCTTTGAGAGGAAGCAGAGCAATGCAATCGGACGAACGTCCTTAACGTTTGAAGGAGCGCTGGTCTTTCTTAGCGCGATCAACTGTGCCTGCTTCCAGATTCTCGGAAAGATCCCCTGAGCGAAGGAGCAGTTAAATAGATTAAGAATAAATTCGCCAATAATTGGGAGGACCTTGACGACTACCCCGCATGGAATACCATCGACACCCCTCGCTTGCGAGGAAAAATGTGATATAGCAAGGACGACGTCACTTATACAAACAGGGCTAAAAGTAAAGCCCACCTCACTTGCAAGTAAAATAGTGCCCGTTGCATTGTATATATTTTCGAGGGGTGATACCGATACTCCCGCGAAGTGCTTGTTCAGCTCCCCCGGCGTAAAACCAAAAAACTCCTTACGCCCAGGCAGGAGGCCGAGATGACGCATTACCTTCCAGATATTTCTATTTTCATCAAGGGCGTCTGATAGTTGTTGGCGAAGGAAGGACTCACGCTCTTGAGCAGAACGCATGTCGACCTCGTTTGTGAGTCGAAGGATCTCATCGAAAAGCTCCGCCCTCCCCGTGTGCTCGTAGCGCCTGAGTGTAGCATTGCGTTTATCTATGAGGAGCCTCAGCTCTGGTCCAGACCAAGGAGCATATTTCCTACGTGGGCAAACCATTTTCAAAGGCGCCAATTCATCAATTGTTAATTTTATATTATTATTAAGAACGCATAAAGCGCCATCCAGATCGGTTTCGATGGAATTCATGGCTGTCCAGTCGCAACAAGACAAGACGTCGACAAGACTAGTTGCGTCTATGCACTTGTA